>KN884383.1:113882-133490 GCA_000934455.1 Apostichopus parvimensis
CCTTGGAATAATTACTGTTGGTACACTGTGTCACTATTAAAAGATGCTCCAATATGAAAGAATTTAAAATAAATAGCACAGTCAAACGATAACCTGAAGAAGGAACAGCTAATATGACAATAGTTTTATAAGGGGAAGTAAAACCTCTAAAACTGGACTCGGTCATGTGGAAATATTGACCTACGTTTACAATGTACACACAGTATACAATCATTCAAAGAGAGTCCTATAGAAGCATGCTGTGTGGAGTGTCTTTGAGAGTCATGAAAGAAAGAAAGAAATCCCCTTTTAAAAGCAAATATTCGGCCAAACTTTTTACTGCTTGCTCAATCCACATAATTTTGCTGACAAATGCACACAGTTTTCGTCAAGGGCGTCTTGAAATGTCACACAATTACAGGGAGCAATATACATTGGTTGTCCCCCAAAAAATATTTTCCTTCATTTCCCTCACTTTGCCCTTCCACATATTTCACTAGCCATATTTGTCTGTCATTTCGTTGAATATTTGATACAGTATGACAGGGGCTTAGGGGTATTACTTTGCATTTTCTTATAATAACAAAAAAAGAAGAAAAAAAGAAGGAAAATTAAAGAAAGCATACTCTATGTATATGCTCTGTTAGACATTCTGCTTCCTTTGTGTGTGTGTGTATGTGTGTGTGGGTGTTTGTAATTTTGTTTCATCAACAGAATTATATAATTTAGTAGAACAAGTTAGTTGTGAACCAAAACATCAAAGTAGTAAATCGAGACAATTTCTATCTGTAACCTAATTTCTCACGGGACTTTTCAAATACAAGAATGATAATGAAAGGCAAGTTAACATTATATATCTGTGAAGTACAGTTATAAGGGTATCTCCCTTTAAAGGTAGCCATTTGTATCATATAACAAAGTAACCTATGTGTTTACGGCATGTCATCAGAAACCTATGTCTTTATGGCATGTCAGCAAAAACCTATGTGTTTAGGAAATTAGGCAAGTTTTACCAAACATTATTTCAAAGTGGGGGTTGCGCCCCTTTTGAGGGTCGCCAAAATATTTTGGACAACAGAATATGTCCGCAAGGTAATTTTAAACTGCAAATATTCGAGGGCCATCATGACTACCTTCAGTTAAGAAGTCCAGGTCCATCTCAGCACTTATAAAAGTCACCATATTCATAACCATTTAATAACAAAGTAGTACCATTTTCAACTGTTATAAATGTAAGGATGAGTTCCTACTAGGTACATGTCACTTGCTCCTAGGTCACTTAGTTCCACCTATGAATTGAAATCACCTATATTTTTCCCTTAAATTTATACAATATTTTATATGAAGATAAATGAAGTTGAGATCCTTCTGCTTTACAATTATAACCGAAATGGATTAAGTTTGTCTATTATTCTGACCTAATTTAAGGTGTTATTCTTAAACATTTCATTTTCACCTAGTTTAATTTAATTTATTTATTTAATACTTTTTTCTTTTTCCCCCCTGCACCCGTATATTTCCAAAGAACGAGAAGAGGTCTGCCATTTTTTTTTTTTTTGGCTACACTTAGAAGAACATATTGAAAATCTGCACACTACAGTTATATACCATAGTCTCCATATCCAGGGAAAGTCATCCCTTATGCTGGGAAAAACTTTTATTGATGTAAAATATTGATTTTTTCGCACACAAAAGGCTGACATGTGTGACCAATCAGGTTCGAGCGTCCTATTGTTAGCATTCTCGTCTTCCGTGAAGATGAAAGGACTACAAAAAAAATGGGGAAACAATAGAGGACTGTTTTTCGATTCACTTGTCTATTGATTTTCAACCAGACCTGGATGTTCTACTCTGAAGCAAGTATAGAAATAAACAGATAAAAAAAAAAAAATTGATGAAAATTTTTTTTTCCTCTTCTTATTTTTTGGAACGAAAGGACAATTTTTTGGTGTAGTGGTTTCTTGTCTAATTTTTGCCTTATTTTTTCTTCTTCTTCTTCCTTTTTTAGTTAGTTCCAAACAGGATACCATATTCTTTTCATAATAATCGTTGAAAAAGTGACTCAATATGGATCAATATTTGTTTATTACTTTGGGTTATTATTGCACATGAAAAAGGGTTCCTTGATAGAAGAAGGAAAAAGTATTCAACAATTGCTAAAAGCAAAGAGAGAGAAATAGAGGAAGAAGAAGATATAAGGGAAAGTTCCTGAAACTGTCAAATTATGCATCCATCCAAAATATGAATAAGGTGAATAAAAAATTTATTGATGGACAGTCCAAAAAGATGATAACTTGGTAATAAATTAAAAGTGAAAATAATATCATACCGAGAGGTATATTGGGCGGCAGGTTAAGATGTTGCGCTACCTCGATACTTACATCAATATTGTTCCAAGACTTGTGGGGCAACTGGTGGAATTGCTCTGTCTGGTCTAGAAATGAGAGAAAAAGCAATTGATGATAATTAATGATAGTAGAAAAGAGGAAAAACAAAATTGGAAGGAATTCAACAACTCGAACCGGAATAATTTACTACATTATCCACTATCGAGATGTCACAAATATTTATTTTTTCTGTATTGTTTTTTTCGCTGTTCTTTTTTTTCTATATCATTTTTCGTAATTTATTTGCGAGGATATGTACATTGACATAATTTCTGTAAGAGCAAATAATAAAATATGAAGAAAGAAAAATGAAAATAAATAAGAGAAAAGGAATATCAAGAATTACTTAAATAAAGAGAATTACTTGATAGGTAGAATTTCTAGGGAACTCATATTCTCTTTGATATTTTTGATTTTGACTTGATTTACTTATTTACACTGTGGTTGCTGTACTTACAAAACAATAAATAAAGAGAAAAGAAGCTAAAAACCAGAAATCCTAAAACAAGCAAGACACTAAAATTGTCTCATAGGACATACAAAATCCTCAGACTCGTCAGCTATCAGTATGTCCATAAAAATGTTTTTTTACTCCCATTAGTTGAAAACTACTGATGCTCTGAAGCTCCATAGGAAGAGAATTGCACAGCTTCCTGGCAGTACAAAGAAAATAGACTGCATGCATCATAACTAGATTTATATCAAACAAGTTGTAATAGAGTGTTCACTTCTAGCTCTATAACTATCCAATGACATAAACATTCTTTGGGTTCACTGTGTTTTGTTTGAGGGTGTGTTTCAATCTTTAGGTTCTTGTAATGGGATGAGAAACATCTTAAAAAAGATGTAGTAAATATTGAATAAACCATATGAGGTTTAAGCATATGTATACAGGCACAACACTCACTATGAACAGCTTCAACATACACCTGTTTTTTATTATCTTGTTTTTTCTTTCTCTTTGCACAATTTATTTAATCTTTCAGAAAAATTGAGAGGAAAGAAACTTTCAGCCGAAACTTCTTCAAAATATTAGACCTGACTCAACTCTCCTTCAACTATTGCATCTAATTCTAGCCTATAGACTTTCCAATGATGAATTCAGTAGGAAGAGAAAGGCAGGCACATATTGATTTGAAATTTGGGGTCAAAGGTGGCATATGCCGTACAAATGACACAATGCATGCTAAGAATATGTATTACGATTCATCATTTCATAGCATACAAATTTTCTGAAAGTTCTGAGACAAAAGTTAAAATTGTAGCACAAACCTTAAAACTGTAATCCAGCCATTTTTTCCTTCTTCTCCTCGTTTGTTTTTTTATATGTTTTGTTTGTTGATGAATGTAATATTTTTTTGTATTAAATGCTTTATTTACATCAAATATGCGGTTATATTTCACTTAACAGTTTGATAATGGAAGCCAGACTGTCACAGTCGTCAAGTATGGGCACTGCCTTTATATCAGCTTCTGGCCAATCAGCTGTGTACACTGATAGCTTCCCACCAACAATAAAAAATATAATACTACTAATAATAATTAATTGACTACAGAATATTCCAAATTTATTACCTGTTCGCATTCCATGACTGAAATATCACCAAGGAGAATAGACATAACTTGTCACCCATGCCACTCTTGATGCCAAAATCTTGACCAAATAGTCATATATATATATATGTATTTTCTTTTAAAACCACATGTTAACTTTCAAAGCATTCTGTAGTACACTGTCAGTAGCATACAAGTCTCGCCACTTCAAATTCAACTGTAAAACCATCTCGGAAAGCCACGAGTCGGAAACATTCTGTACTCACTAAAGTTAGAATATGTTTATCAAGCTGTATAAGCTGTGTTCCAAAAAGCTCCTAAAATGTGACTTGTTACATACACGGAATGAGAAACAACGATCTTTCCCTTCGGCTTGACATTGCATGGAATGAATGACACGCACCCGTGAGCACTATCAGTCGAAAAAATACTCACTGCTTATTCAAACAAAATTTAGGGGGTTGACTGCCATACCGAATAGGTCAAATAAAAGAACTAGAATCGACAGGGATCCAACCTTTGGACAGTAATTCAAACTTGATCTTACCAGCTACTTGATTTATTTTCAAAGCTTTGATTAGCAATCAAGAGATAAGACAAACACCCATAGAAGGGTAATTGAACTGATTGTGTTATCACAAAACAAATTCCTGATAGTTCACTGGCAAACGAGTCGACATGGTAGTAGTCTGCAAAACATGCAGCATTTGACATTTAGAAGGCAAAATAGACGGGACATTTTCCATGTCAATAAAATGAGCTTTGTTCAAATTCAAATTTGAAACAGACAAAAATTTTGCAACACAATATCCTTTGCTCTGTAGTTAACAAATTGAGCGTAAAATTTGAACTATCAGTTTTTAATTGTTTCTACTTTTATTTAGAAGAGATTTTGATGCTCAACTCAGTACTAAATCCAACCAAAAAAAAAAGTTTTCATCAATAGTTCAAGTGATTAAGAAATCATTCATATCTTATAAAAAATGTGATTCTTATTTTCCTATGTGAAAATGTCCAAGATTTCACTTGGTGTAAACTCTAAAATGATGTTTCATTTTGATTCCCTGAAATCTAATTTCAAGTATAAATGTTTTGGTAGATTTTTGTGTAAATTTTGGAGAGTATCAAGTAAAAATTGCTCACATTATGCAACCAACCAGCTGAAGTATTTATACTGTAGTGTATAAACACTGATATAAAACATGGTGAATGGAAAGAACTAAGGTTTCAATAGCCAAATTATTTGGAAAATCTCCAAACGAAAGAAAAAGAGTGATGAACAATTCTAAACTAAATATACCAACCAATAGTCTCATACCTCTAGGTACTGTCCTTTATACACAGAGCTTTGATTATAAATATACATATATTAATCAACTGTGTGTGTCTTACTAATGGATTTTAACTGTTTGCAGTACTTGCATGTAATTAAGTTTGAACTTAGAACTCATTGGAAGGTCTATTAGCAAGCCTGAAGGAACCAAAACGAAGGTATATCATGAAGCTATATGCATACAATATTAAAGTAGCGTTCGATAGCAATTTCTTTATACCATGGAGGGTGACCTGAGATTGACCCTAAGTAGTGGTTTTGCAATAGAATATCTAAAATTGCATTGTAATTCAGACTTGAACATAGATTTGAAATAATTTTTACTTCCATCATGTTAAAAATGAAATTGTGCAGTTATTGGGTGTAATGTACCAAAATTACCTATGGTTTTATCCCATCTGAAGTGACTTTCTAAAATTGAAAAGATTCCAACTTTGAGTTAAAATGTTGAATTAGAAGCCACCGGAAGGGAAGTTGTAATCCACAAGCCCTTGCAGGTTTCTCCCAAATTTATGGTCGCTTAAGCGCCGTAAAAATAACTGCCTGATTATAATTAACTGCTAGCATCCATTTTGACTCTTTCTAGTCTTTCCTGTAAAGAACAGAAAAAGGTGCCATTTCACACTGTTTAAAGTGACCAGTCAAAAGTTCAAATTCTGGAAATCTATTTCATCACCCACCATCATTTTAGAGATACTGACATAAAACCAGGTAAGTAGTAGAGCTATGATCCATATGAAGGAGAGTTTTACTGGCCCAAAGCTGTTTTTCCATTCACCAATTCTACACATCTCTCTTCCAGTGTACATTTTGGTCATTCTTTGTTATTTTGCTACATTTTTTCGGACACCCAAATTTGCTGTTTGGACAACCAACGTGTAAGATCTGGTTGTCCCAGGGACAACCAGAAATGAAAAGAGTCTTTCAAATTTTGTCCTGCACAGTATTAAACATGTTTTAAGAAGTTTAGCACATGGCCATTCGGTTCCCATTCAAATTACTGCCCACTTTATCACAACAAACCATACCACCACCTCATTTGTGAGAGAATTTTTTTTTAAATATAAGTTTTATCTTCTTCTCGCAATATATTACAAATCTATTCCAATTCATTTAAAGAAAATAGATAAAGCTGTTAAATACACATAGGCTACAGGAACCTAATCTAACTTGTATATTTGTATACAAATTAAACCCTTAATACCCACCAAACCTTAACGATTCTTGATTTGCAAATTTGCCACATAAGTGTGCTTTCTATTCTAATAACCTGTAGCGTTTGACATACTTCAATTACACCAACTTTCTTCACAAACTTTACAATTGACCAATAAATTTGAGGGATCCTATACACAATTGTGCTATACAAAATTGTTGGCCTAGTTTCTTTAACTGCACAGAATCTTTCAACAAACTAGTAAACCCATTGAAGTAAAAACTAGGTAGCTACCACGCCTACTTGGTAAACACCATAAAGAAAAAAAGCTTCACTGGCAAGCATGCAAATTCATAATTTTCACGATGCCTGTGTTGTAGAGGGCGCTATCAATGTTTGCCAATGAATTTTTTTGATCATTATTTTTAAATTTTTAATGAAAAAAAATTTGTAAAGGATACCACAGGTGGATAGGTTCCCAGAGGTGCGATCAATATCCAATGACGAATGAATATTTCAAAATTTTAATTCTATAAACTTGTGGTACAAACCTTACTGCACTGCATGGGGATAACATATTTATTAACATTTGTGCACAAACTGGTTCTTAATTGCCACACTCGATCACCACAGAACTGAAATATTGTGGGATAGGGTGCATTAGCCAGAGGTGGGAGATTTCAATGGGTGACCATAATAACAAAATGCGGTGGATTTTTTACCACTTCTGGGATAGAGGGAGGGGGGGGGGTTCTAAAGTAACATGTGTTATGTGAATGTGTATGTTTATGGCTAATGGATTTCAAACTTGAATGCCTGGGTATGCCTAGGTATGACATGGGATGTCATATGGTCAATGGTCCAAAATCCATTTGACATTTTGTCCATTTACTCACATGCAAAAATGACAAAATTGGCTGAAATGCTCATACACAAGTAGAAATTAAGGAAATTGGTTGATATTTTATTGACATAAAGTGTGAAAGGTCATGGGGTCAATGAAGATAAAAGATGGCCGACTTAATAGTCAAAGAGCAATGTTGTTAAAATCACAAAAATGTTTATGGACTAATATTAAAAATGTGCCGAAAACCATCACTGCCATGTAAAAACTCACACTTTCAATGTTTACACATGCAGTAATTAGTTCATGTTGAAATTGAAGGTAACAACCTCAAAGAAGGATCAGGTCACACTTGACCAAATCTGTGTGTAAAAATGAGTCAAAAATTTATTTTAAAATGTAAGCTCATAGGGCTAGTCCAGACTAGTGAGTAGTATACCTGGGTATGTGTTGTAGTGTCCCCACAAATGTTGAATTCAACACCCAACACCAATATAAGCCATAGGGTCAAAAGGGTCAGAGGTCAAAGGCCATTCAGAAAAAACTGGCCATTTCCAATGTGCTCAAATGATAAAATTATTAAAGCTATCACTTCCATTGAATATATCCGATCAGTCACTGTCTTTAATATGGACATGGGTCACTGGGTGACACCTATCAATGTCTCAATGGATATATGTGAAACCTTACAACATCTAAACGGACATGGGTAGAACCCTTCAAAATCTAAATGGACATGGGTGGAAACCTTCAATATCTAATGGACAGGAGTGAGACCATCAGACCATGAGAAATCTGATTCTTAAAGGATATCCATGGGTGAAAACCCTTCAAGGACAAGGATGAAAACCTGCAATATTTCAAAAATTGGCAAAAACCATGCAAAATCTAAAAGACATGTGTGCACCTTGCCAAACTGTAATAATTAGGAAACACCATGTATGAAGAAGACATTGGTGAAGTACTGTAACAATATGTACACAGGACATGTGTACAAATGGTAAATAGAAGAATCCTATAGCTTTGCTTCAATAACACAGGTTCTGCTTGCTTATCACTTACGTAGATTCAAAACAAAATACTTGGCATTTAACATAAGACATTGTGTCTCAATTCTGCCTCAGTTTAGGCAAATCCACTATTTAAACCAAACCACACACAAATCTTATGTAACTACTGTAAACACACACACTATGATAGGGGTTCCATTTCATGCAAGAAACGAAATATATGATATGACAGACAATTGAAGCAACTGCTATCCATGGAAGTTTCATTTCAAAATCATCCGGTTTTCAATTTTTTGAGAAATTATCCCTTTTAAACTTGAATGAATCAAATTTTCTGGCTACATGAAGCCCAAGATACTGTACAAATTGCTTTGAACCTGTGCGTTACCACACTGCCATCCAGGGCATGTAAAAATTTGACGCTTCTCTCATTCGATTATAAAGACACCAGCAATTGGCAACTTTTATGGTCCATTTCACAGCCAATTAGATTATGGGGTCATTTTTCTGTTATCTCACAGCAAACAGCTGCATCCAAGGAAACTTAAATCATATCAGTGTGAAACACCTACATATGAAGAGTATTGCAGTTTTAAAATTAAAATCCTGCACAAAACCGTGTACAGTATCTGAGTATTGTGTATTCAAGGTAACAATGACTTGTTGGAGTTAACATGATATTAATGGTAATTCAAAACTGATCGGTTGTGGAGTATAGCTCAGGTTTTTACCCATCATGCATTTCCTAATGGTATAAATGACTTGTAGTTAAGAAAACTAGTTCTCTAATAGTAATTGCCAAATATGCTCCAAACAATGGAAAACCATTAACTTCATTCTACTGAATAAAATTGAAAACAGAAAATTCAAAAATGAATTTGATTTTTAAAAAAAATGAATATGAAAGAAAATTATAACTATAACGGACATTGTAAGCAGTCATTTTAAGCAAAGTAAGTTTTTAGCTTAGAAATGGATTTGAACTAAGGAGACCTCTGTGACACTATCAGCTGAAATATTCCATATAGCATAGGCCTAGGCTCAACAACAGAAATAGGCTGTTGCTTCGTGGAAAATACCAACCCAAAGAAATGTTTAGACTGTAGAGTTAAACAACAACAACATGTATTTCATTATCCATATACACACTGTACATGTAGACATGTCACACAAGAACATGCACACATATATACAACTTGAAAATTTCTGCTATTTAATAAGGTTGATAATATTTACAGGTACTAACGCTATGAAATGTGAGATAAATTCTAATAACAGAGTTCTAAATATCTGTGTCATAAATTACGACCCAAAAAAAATTTTGTTTTAAACTTCGGATAAATAATTGAATCCAGTGTGGTTGAACTCTGTGCAGACTGCCCTTTGCCACATCTCCGTAATTAGTGAGAGATTATTAATGTGTATGACAGATAAATTATCTAAACAATTGATGCAAGAGAAGGAAAATGACATCTACAGTAGCAGTCAGTCTATCTGGTTGAGAAGGCTTTTCAGCCCTGTCTTTATCACATTATACTTTGTTTTCATTGTAAAGTTGAACATTTTATGGAAAATTCACATTTTAAAGGAGATTTCATTAATTTGAACAATTATAGTATCTGTTACTTGATAAACTATAGCAAATCTGAACAATTTTGTGTAGTTTTTGGTACAATATGCACTTTGGGAGGCTGGGGTGGGGGGGGGGGGGGGGCATGGTTCCCCAATAATTGTAAGAGTAATGATTTTCATAGAGGCATGTTACCACTGCATGTGGCACTACCTACAAGGTCACTGAACATTGCTCAAACTTCAGCAAAAACTCTTATACCTGTGTTGGGGTCCCAGCTGGATATAAACAAACATCTTAGCCTTATCGACAGGCGCTCTTGTGGAATTTAAGTACAACTGGTCAGAAGAAAAGATAAATTTAATCACTAAAGTGGCAATGTTTTGTCTGCTTTCACTATGTTGGGGTACTTATATAACATTCAAATATATGCACATAAAATTGATGTTTACCTCTATGGCCTAAATCATGCATCTTGCAGTAAAAACATTACAGTGAAGACATTACAGTGATTTAAATATCCTGATTAAATATTTTTTGGATAAATATTCACCTTTTTGAAATGAAGGGATGGCTGAAAACTTATTCCAAACCAAATTTTGCCCCACTTCTGTTTACACCATAGCATAGCCATTTAATTTAGTTTGACTTAAATGACTATATAACTTTGTATACTTTCAAATATAAATTAATGATCTCTCATTGGTTAACCTTTTTAAATTTGAAGACAGTCAATTGTTTATGTGGTATGGCTTTGGTGTGGCCTGACTTACAGATAATTATTTCAATCAAGAAAGACAACTTTGAACAGGATAAAAAAAAACAGATGTTGAAAAGGAAATTAAAATGTGGTGAGTAGATACAGAAGCTATTCCTCTTGAAGAAAAGCTACCAAGAAATGTTTTTTTTATTGCAATTTAGTCATTCTTGCTAGAAAAGTGAAAAAAATATGTATTCGTACTTAAAGACAGGTAGTCTGACTGACCGCTCAGTCTGTTTCATATGGTATAATCCTTGTTTTCTCAACGATAGAGGCACAGAATACAATAAATGTAGGATGATTGTCTGTACTGTTTTACAGGAAAGAAAGGCATACTATAAAAGACATACAGTACAGCCTAATAATAATATGGGTCAAGGTAAAGTTGAAGGCACGGTGCAGTCAGTGTGTCCGCATCACGAGCAAAACGATACAAGTTCCTTATTCAAAACCAGGCAAGATAGAATTTATTTCATCAAAAGTGCTGAGTGTAAGTGGTGTCAGGTATATTTCTACTGTGGTTTAGTTTGTGAGCTAAGAAACAGGATTTTCATCTGCTGTATTGCAGTTAAGCCAGATGTAGTGCCTTCATCCCTAGAAGTCCAATTGTAAGATGCAAGCATATTAAGAGCTGCTAATTAATGATCATCAGCCCAAAACACATCAGAAAATGTTTACCGTCACATTTTAACCAAGAGTCTACTTCTTTAGTGTAATAAACTTGATGTATTACAATTTGAATTCAGACTTTGATGATTAATACCCAGTCCCACACCACCCCCCCCCCCCAAAAAAATGTATTATATGTATACAAATTCTGTAAGAAGTTGCCTAGCCTAGGCCTATAGTTAGGTGTTGTTGTTTCTTTGCTTTTTTCACAGGGAGAACCATTTCCAGGTCTATAATTTCAGGCCACTGATAAAAGTAGGCCAACACACAACTGTGTTGGATATGGCCTCCAGCTGCTGCCAAATTATGCATACCTCTGCATGTTCTTTGTCATAAATTTAAGGTAAAATCCCAACTTTTAGATAATTAAATAACTTTTTTGACAGTTGACTGTCAGACAATACTTAGACCAGAAATGTTAAAAGAAAATATTTCATGCTAAAAGCAGTAATGGATTTGCTGTTAAAGTTACTTAGTCCTGGAGAACACAGGTTTTTTTTATACAAAGTGTCTATTCTTACGACGAGTCATAAGAATAATTGCCGATTACGCATGCGCAGTTGCTATTTTACAACCAGGAGTACTATTTTTACAACCATGAGTAACAATTATTTCCAGTTAGGGTTAGGGATAGGATTAGGATTAGTGGTTAGGTTTTGGGTTAGGGTTACCCCTACTACACGCACAGTTGCTTTATTTACTTTACAGCGCATGAATTCGCCGATGTCGTAAGAATAGTTTATAGATAATTGTTACGACTAGTCGTAAGAATAGCCACGGCCTTTTTTATATATCATCAGGCTTGGCCCTATTTTGCCAAATTTGGATAACAGTTGTAACACTAATGTTAGTTATTCAAAAAAATATACTGTCAGAAGCTCATTTCAGAAAATAAATTATCCTGCAGGCCTAGCCTACTGATGGCAAGGTAAAAATCTATCGGTCGCATTTGATTATGAATAGTGTACTACTTGCAGTCTACATTTCTGTATGGAACTATATCATCTTGTATGCCTAACACCAGTTAGGCCAAGTATAAATATATACAGTGTAACAATAACACCTAGCCTAGGCTTAGCCTATGCCTAGAGAGACACACATTTTTACTGCTGGGCTCTATACATTATAATGCAAGCTTAATTCAATTTCACAAAACCAACAACAGCATATTACCTGTTAATACCTCAACTATGATTCGTCTTTTTCGGTTTTGAAAAGCGTTTGAAATTGCATCGTAGTTTGTCACGAAGATAGCCAGTGCGACTATTACAGATCGCTAGCGCCAAGTTAGCTTGACGTCTGCTACCATACCATATGCATTGTGCGGTACGTAACTATGGTAACAAAGTCAACGATTTTGACGACAAGATCAATCATCAGCTTAAGAGATGAGATGCAAACAGGTGCAAGACTCGAGGAAAATGAGGATTTATTAGGGTTTGAAAAAAGTGTAGCAGAGATATACATGAAAAGCCTGACCCACTGTTAATGCTTATACTTGCACGTTTTTGTGTCTGTTCATAGAGGAACGGAGTTGGAAAGCCTTCAGAAAATGTACGTTATAATTATGTTTGTTTCTCTCGTTGTCCTTCCACCAGTGGCCAGTGGGTGTGTGCACTGGGGTGGTTTGAAGTTTCATAAACTACCATCTGAAAGAGCAGGTAAATGCAATGATAACGTTGTTGGTGTTATAAAATTCCGTTTGTTAAACAAAGAAAAATAAGATCAAAATGTAACCAACATTGGGTACTGAACTTGGGTATGTATATAACTGTAATATTGTACAGAAGGAGAGGGCGCTGTGACTGTTTTTCAGAAACGTATATTTAGAAATAATCGGTTCTGTTCTCATTCTAAGCTAGACGCACAGAGCAGTATTTACTTGAAGGGCTCTCTGTGTCATACTTTGATTTCCTTTGAAAAAGAAGTCCCCTCTGCCGCCCCCCCCCCTCGCACTCCTTAATAGAGAGTTTATGCATTCTTAAATTGACTAAGATTGTCCACACTTAAAAAGTTTCATAGAAATGGCGCATGCAGTCGTGCACAACAAGTGGCAGCTACCTCTCCAACCACCCCAATGACTTGTCACTATTTACCGGTGTCTGTGATCATACATAAGATCCACGATATCAAGTCAACTTGGCCAGAGAGTTTAGCATGAAATATTTGTAATGTGCAACACTTTGCAACATGTATTAAACCGAGTCCCTGATGCAATATTTTCTGTTTCTAATAAAGTTCAAGGAATTATCCTGTAAGTTGAATTTTTATATATATGATGGCGTGATTTTATTTCTAAAATCAAAACCAAACTTTTATCAAACTTCGTTTCACCAAGTCATGTTGCAACACACTTTGTTAGTGTTCGTCAGATCATTACTATGAGAATATCCCATTTTGCGGTACATGCAAGAAGCTTACAAAATTATTTTGTCTGGACTATCCCAAGTGTGTAAAAATATTGGATAGGAATATCCGCACTGCAATACACAATGGTATGGAGCATGGACTGGGAATTATTGACTATTTTAGTTAAACTTCGGTAAAAGTTAGTCATATACAAAAAATACTGACATACCAAGCTCTTATTCCACTTGGTTGCGGTATGTCCTGATAATGTTCACTTCAAACTTCAATTTTCTATCTGTTGGTGCTCTAGTACTGTGCACCATTGGTATTTGTATCGTGATGTAAAGCTATGATCAGAATCAATAACTAACTTCGACTCACTGATCAGCTGAGCTACGTCCGATTTACAAGTGCGAAGCCTGTAATTTTGTAAATTACCTGAGGTTTGATTTCCAACGATCTGCCTGCCAGCTACAGTCCGGTCGAAAATAAAGCATTACTTGCATCATATAAGTCCAGAGCTTGCTAAGGTAAATTTCAAGGAACATATTATTATCATGCACCATAGAGTTGGTCATCTGGGCTAACTAAATGTAAATATACCAAGGCTAGTACCAGGCTTACTAAGTATAGTACACCAACTTAGGCTATAAAAATATGCCTAGGGTCTAGGTCTACACTACAGTAGCTGAGAATGGTCTAATTTACAGCGCTTACTAGGGCTCAAATCCCATAGATAATGATTAAGTCTAACATCTATGTTGACTTTACACACAAGCCATTTCGTTAATTTGTCTCTGTACCACAAACATTCACTTTGAATGCGAATGGTTTTTCGAGAAATATAATCTAGGGGTAGATCCTAGGCCTAGTAGGAGCCTCATTCAAACCTGTGTGGGTGGTGACAACTCTCCCTTCCCCTAACCTCTATAGGCTATACGAAATTTTATATGACCCCCTCCCCCCTATTCATTTTCATATATATTACTTGCAGGTTTAAGGTTAAGAGGTCAGGTGGTTAATGTTTTTATTGTCGTTAGTATTGCTTCATTTGCAAACTGTACAACTTTCCCGTTTTCTGTTTCAAACTGAGATACATGTGCATGTATTAATTTCTGATCAAGTCAGAAAAACAGAAAAAGCTCACATTACTCTGTTAACAAATATTTAGAAATCAAATGAAGCATTCTGACGATATGGCCTAGATGTAGACTATAAATAAGGTCTACATAAGTAGTCCTAAATGCAAGGTTTTGCCAATAAATATGGTTGAAAAATGGGGAGGGGGCATACATTCATAATAGTGATTCATTCCTTCCCTGGCTGAATGCAAGATATCCCATGACTGACAATCGAAGTTGTTGACCCCCCTGACTCCCCACACCCCTTTTTGTACATGCCATACTGGGTTGTTAGTTGAAGCTTTGTTTATAAGAAATAGCTTTTTAGCATATTGTAAGTGTAATGTTAGTACTGTATCAGCTCACATTCATTGTAACTTATTCTATTTGTTCTTTTCTTTTTGGTATTATTTACCACTGAAGCAAATATTCTTATCTTCTCATTGTAGTAAACAAAGTCACCATGGGACCGTCTGCTTCCACAACTTTGGCAATTTTAGCTGTTGCCCTAGCTATTTATATCATGTATCCACCCCCAGACTTTTCCCCAAGAGTTAAAAAGTGGAAAGAAAGTGGAAGTTATTTCACCTTTAATGGCTACAACATCTTCTATCATGGTCGGTATTTTGCTTCATTTGCAAACTGTACACTGTCACTGTTGCATATTAATATGCCATTTCATGTTTCAAACTGAGCTACATGTGTATGTATTAATTTTATGATCAAGTTACACGATTCAGAAAATCTCACATGACTCCTGAAATTTATTTCTTAATTCATGGAACAAAACAAATTAACAGAGGGTTTAATTCTGGTTTCTAATTTTGACTAAATTTGAGTTACAATTGACTTGACTTTGTAGCCAATTTTGTATCACCAAGGATGCACATAGACAGAAAGTATACCTTAGAGCACTAGCAACGGCTTCCTTATAACAGAGCAAAGTGATGGAATCAAGAAGGAGTTTCTTGATATGGAAGTGACAACAAAAAGAAGACTTTGCTGCTCTTCTGAAAATACGTACCTAGAAACAATGCATTTAGTTTCTTCTTTACAAAAGCCTTTTGTGCAGATTTTGATAAAAAGTTTACCACCCTGTTCAATTCTAAAATCAATGTCGTAAGCTTAATTATGTTGATTATGCAACTTTCCATGGCAAGCAATGATTTAAAAGTAAAAAATGTCTGCTGATTAGATGTAGTTGAAGCTAGTGTGACAAATTGTCTGGACAATAAAATTTTTAGAATTAAATTATGAAGGTTATTAATTACCCTCTCATTAATTTTAGTTTGGCCAAAAAAAAAACCAAAACAAGGAGGCTGTGAGGGGTTCTTAATTAGTTTGAACAATTGTGAACATCTTTTGAGTCAGTTTGGTAAAATTGCTTACCAAATGCATGATAAGGATTTTAAGCAGCCAGTCTGATAAATGTGTATCACCCTAACTTTTGTCTTTACTTACTGGCCTGTTGAATCATAAGGATTTCATTTCTAAAAGTAAAGTATGTTTGGGATCATAACTCTTCGATTTATTAAATGGAAGATGTTGCTTTTGATACTAAATTAATCTCTGCAAGATTTTCTTTTCTTTTCAGATGATCAAGGTGCCGGACCATCAACTGATGTTTTACTTATCTTTCACGGCTACCCAACATGCTCTTTTGACTTTCACAAGGTCAGGTTACACAACTGTTACTGATAGATTCTCTTATTTTGAAGAATAGTAGGCTGTGATTTGATGTGACACTTACAGTAATTCAGCCAGAAAATTACATTTGTTAACAAACATACTATGGCCTTTGCAGTTTGTTAGGTGAGTCTAACCTGTTAGGGTTACAATTGAAACACCTGATGGCAACCTCAGAAAATGATATTATTGTTTGATATAACTATCAAACAATGTTAGGGTAAACCTTCCATGTGTTGAATGTCACACCATTTAGCCATCTGAATCTAGCCAATCTTTATCATTTCATCTCAGGGTTTTAGCTAGAAATGAGTATTAGCTATGGAAGGGAGGCGGCAAAATTATCCTTAATTGAAAATTTTTGTTTAAATTTTTATTTCTCATGATATACATATAGACAAATACAAGATTAAACTTTTAAATTATTTAACCCCCCCCCCAAAAAAAAAAATGGCAAAATGAAGGGAATGCTTCTGAAGAAGATGAAAACTGTCATCAAAATATTGTGAAGTCTACAATTGTTTTTCTTTTCTCTCAAAACACCTTTGTGTTTCCGTTGTTGTCCATCTTGATCACATTTGCCATGGTGGTAGTTTGTCTTGCCTGCTCATACAGGAGATTAAGTTGTTCTTGTAAAACCTGCAAGATAATTATCTTCAGAGTTTACAAGTAAACTACTGGTGTTGACAAAGTTTTGAGAGAAGAACTAGATTCACACAGGTATGAGGAAGATGCTAGAAAACTATGAAGGAAAGATGGCGCTAGACAAGTGTGGAATTTTGAGGGCGCTATTCAAGTGTGGAGGCGCTATACAAGTGTGTAATTATGGAGGTGCCATATTTAGTGTGGAGAGTGGGGGCGCTATACACATGTGGGGAGTGGACTCTGATTAAAATGGTATAGTTGGCGTGATTTATCACTTGATAACTTATTTTGATGTAGGTTTATGGTGTGATGCATTACGTCACAAGTTTCAATCTGCAGAGCGTTTTACATAGTTAAACAGTAAACACTGCAACGAGATATTTAGTTTATCATTAAATACATTAAATGAAGACCTGCAATTGTTGAATTACCATAACATTTTTAATACCTTAGGTTTGGGACAACTTGACAGAGAGATTTGGCAGAGTTATTGCTGCTGATTTCCTCGGTTATGGATTGAGCGATAAACCTGTGAGTAACATCGTTAACTTCTTTCTTTATGTAAAAGATTTCCAAGAGTTTTTTTTAAATCGTTGCTGCTATTTGAATTTTACAAATAAGATATTAATAATAATGCTGTCTAGGTTTTTTTTCTTTCTTAAATCAAACTCTACCCTAAAGCGTGAACTTTAATTCTGTGCCCAGGAGGAAGGGAAGTGTGGGGGGGGGGGTTGGGGGGGGGGAGGGATTTATAATGAAGAGGTGGCTGAGGAAAAGAGAGGGGACAAAATACCCCAGGAAAAATCAAGACAATAATACTAGAATATAAAGATTGATAAATGCATTGAGTTATAAGTGTCAAGTGCACCAATCTGTCTTAAGGTGCCAGGAGGATAAAAGTTCCTCCATTCCAAATCCATCAGTTAGACTCAAATTTCAGTATATGCCTTCATCCACAAATGGATGCATTAGACAGAATACATCCAAATGAGTTACCTTATGTTTTAAATGATCTTATGTTTAAATTAGAAGATGCCATACCCCTCCCCCTCCCATTCCCCTCCGTCCCCACCCACACCTAGCTATGGTCATGAATATTTTAATAACCTGAAACAGGTCCTGTGGTGGATGTGTAAGACGTCCTTTGTATCCATTCTGTTTTTAGGTACAATACGACTACTCCATTGTGGACCAAGCCAACATGGTAGAGGCCTTGCTTGAGAAACTGGGTGTAAATGCCGTTCATATTTTGAGCCACGACATGGGAGACACCGTTGGACAGGAGCTCATTGCAAGGTGTGTTAACCGTGGAAATCTGTGTCACAACCAGCATTTGGTTTAGGGTTAAAGATTTTGCCAGTGTTGTTGTGCTCTAAAAGTACTCTGTATAACAGTACTCTCTTGCGAGTATTCGGTACTCCGATGCTAAAGTACTCTGGCTCCTCATTCAGTACTCGTACTTGTACTCGATGTAAAGTACTTGGTACCGGGTCAGGTCGAGTACGTTACAAGTATTTACTTGTAAAACTAGTTTTGAAAATATGAGAAAGCCGCATAATTTGTTAATGCTTTTGGCATTTTCTTGTGTTACTTTATAGTGCTATACTCATACATCTCCATCACAGTAGTATCATACATGTAGGCTAATGTATTACCACGGACGTATAGAATGTAGAAAGATACAGAATTTACGACTGACGTTGCTCAATTTGCTAACAACACCACTGGTAGCATGCTTACAGTATTACTATTGTGTACACATCAGGAAATTGCTTTGCAACTGCGGCCTCGTTATTTCAAAATCAGATAATTTCTGATAATATTGAGGCATTCTGATTTTGGCAAACAATGACTAGATCCAAACAATATCATCACATTCATCTGTTACATATTTTGTTGACATGGAGATGATCAGGGAGCAGTAGATAGCAGAAGGGTACATTGGGTACTCAAAAAGTACTCTGATAAATATATAGTTCTTCTCAGTACTCCGATTGTATTAGTTTGTACTCAGACACTGGAACTTGTATCCTATAGAGCAGTGCTACAACTGTGCTACTTGTTTCTCGGATTCTCAAATACTCGAAATTACTCGGTACTTGGCTAAAAGTATTTGACTACAACACTGGGTTTTACACTATTTGGATCCACAATCAGAATAAATTGCGAGGTGCACGGCAATGTTAAATTACAGGTTTCTGATCGTGTTGAATATGATCTATTATTTAGTACCAATGCATCCAGTTAACAAGAGGTTCCTTGATATTGCTTCATGCTTTAATGTCTTACATATTACCAAATTTTCCAAGTCTAAAATATCACAAATTAAATTTTTTTCTCCTTTTCAATTTTGAATTTTAATTTGTCTCCGTTCAGTCTATCTTCAAGACGAGAAAGTCGGCAATAATCGTAACAATTCCGTTCTCAACCTGTTTATCATTTCTCCTTATAGGTACAACGAAGGAAAGGCAAAGTTTGACATTCACAGCGTATGTTTGATGAATGGAGGTGAGTCACTCCATGCCGTAGATCGGAATCTAAGAGG
>KN884384.1:43443-88280 GCA_000934455.1 Apostichopus parvimensis
TCTTTTCAGCCCCCTCTCGTGTCCTCTCTGAAACACCCATCGACATTAAAATTAGACGTGGAGTAGAAGACACCCTTGTCTTTGTTATACACCAAGGGAGACACCCCCTCCCCTTATACCCCTCCCCCAGGACGGCAATTCGTGGCATGGACCAGCATTTGCCTTCTCAAGAGTTGGGAGCTATGTATATCATATAGTCTCAACACAGAAGCATGTCTCGCTACCTCTATAATATACCACAGGAAGGATTTGCAGTTTTTATGCTGGTATCGTGAATTTGTTTTGTTAACTAAACCTGTATGTGTCCCTATGTCAGACTTTGTTGTTGTAGTCTTTCAATAGGCATGACTCTATGCCATATGTGCAACAAGGTGTCTCTTTTTAGGAGTCAAACGTTGTAGGTATTTGGAGTTAGAAAAATGTAAACAGATGCAAAATGATTAACAATGTCAGATCAAGGTAGAGTGCAAAAAGATTGATCAAACACAAAAATACTATTTTCTTTTCATTCCTTGGAATATGATTTGCCAATACTGAATTTATCAATCTAGCTTCCTCGCTACTTTGCTCAACGGCTGCTTTGCCCTTCAAGGTTTCTGTAACATTTTCAGCGCAGAACTCGCCAAGTGTTGTTTAACAAACCTCCACTGCCTCACATATTACCTTTCAAAGTAGACAAATGTATAAGAAATTCATGGCAAATGTTTTCTTCATGATTCGGGGCTAAATGAGGCTCCTTGCTAAAGAAGGCACATTTATGCACAATTTGACTGTGAATGGTGTAAAATGATGCTGTTTGAGTGATATTTACAAATTCTACAAAATGTTGGAAAACTGACATGCTGTATTGTAGTTAGATATAAGAACGAGGGGTTAATGCAGTAGACATATGTGTGACAATCTATTTAATAGCCTTTCATATATTGACAAAAGGTCAAAGGTCAATCACTTCTGTACAGCAGCAACTGGGAGCTAAGCATAGGTACAATTGTCACATCTATTTTGAAAATGGAATACCTTATTATTTACTCCATATTTCCTCGGGGGGGGGGGGGGCCACCTAATTGACCCTGAGATTTTGAGCTTACCACGCTATACCCCAATGTTCCCTCAACCTTTCCCAAGAAAAGCTCATATGTCCTTCTGAATCCATCTCAAATTTAGCATAAGATGGTTTATTCATTTAAGGCAGAGAGGGCAAAAGAAGAGAAGAAGACAAAGTTAAGTTGCAAACATTTATTCACACAGAATACCACCGCACAGTGTGTTCTCATATCTTTTTTTTTTTTCAGCGGAGAATATTAGAGTGTGCCAAAAAAAAAACTGGTGATAACAATCCAAAAAACCCAATCAAAAAGAAATTTTTTTATAGAAAAAATACAATTTTATGATAAAAAAGGAATGTGTAATTTCTATTGCAGGCGACAAATCAAACAAATCAAAAGCATGCGAAAATTTTTTGTATGAAACTTTGTGTAACCAAAAATATTGAATGATAGAATTTTCTTCCAAACTAAAAACGATCAGAAAACGTCTCCCCCTACTCACTTTAAAAAAGGAAAAAAGCTGGCCTCTTTATGGCATAAATTATTGTCCATTTTATAGCATGTGGAATGCCACATTGCTTATCAGCTTATGTGTACTTGTTGTTGTTATTATTATGAAAATGCATTAATAAATATCAAACTAGCATGTAAAAATTGTTCTCTGAAAACCAGTTCTGAATTCTTACCAGCATATAAATGCACCAACTTGAGAAGGCATACACATTTCAAACGGAGAGCTTTGCCAAACATTAATGATTTATGCAAAGAAGCTTTTGTTACCATGGCAATAAAGAATAGTCAATATTAACTACATGACTGACTCTGATGTCTGTCCAGGTGAAATGAGCTTTTAAAGTTTTAAATTTCAACATCAAGGCAGACAAACTTTGGTAATATTTTCACAAAAGTCAATTTCCACTTTCTTCTATTTTTTGGTGTATAAATTATCGTAGATCTCATTCCGGTATGGCAAATGACATTTCTACCTTTTTCCTGGACCAGAAGATCATCAATTTTCAGCTATTGAAATTGTCTTCTGCTGTGAACTGCACAACATCAAAATGAAAACTGCTGGAAGAGATAAATCTATAAACAGCCAGTAAAATATCCAATATGGAATCTAAATATGCAATATTGACTTCAGTTGATATAGGAAGTAATGATTCTGTAAGCTGTTTGGGTTGTTAACCCAACCTGTTACAATGAGGTGTAACAAACCTCATTGATCAAAGGTTTCTCTGGGGAGCTTGCACAAGGCAGTAAATATGCTGCTGTATACAGAACAGACACAGAGAAATAGGTTTAAAGATCCTAGAATATTAACATGGAGGTTAATACCTTTAATTGATGAACACAGCGGGCATTAAGTCACAAAAGCAACGTCAGCATCCACAGTGTACTACCGTAGTCATATGGACTAAAACTTTGTACACGCAATACAGTGGTGTGTTGTATTTTAAAAGCTAATACTAAACCACCATAAACAACCGAAACTTTAATATGTCATATCAAAGAAGGGTTATGATATTTGTCTTACAAGTTTTCTACACTTGGGTTTACAGTTCTGATACAAATGGTTGTCCGGGAATAATGTAGCAAAATAATATTAACAGGATGTCACTGTAGGGATGTACACTGTAGGAGAGATGAATAGGTTGGTGAACAAACACCAGCTTTTAGGCCTATATGTAGTTATAATGCAGTTTGAATTTGATGTAAACAACTAGTTGTCCCTGGACAACCTCCACAGCAGGTTTTGGTTGTCCTAACATAAATTTGGTTGTATGGACTGCCGGACTTTTATTTTTAAACATTATATAAATATATATATAATATATATATATGTATATATATTTAGTACATATCCATCTTCAGTTTATATCAATTACCTCTTTGTGTACGTATTATAATACTAACCTTTGCATTTTCCATTTACATGACTGGTACTAGTGGTGAGTTGGATTCAAATCAAAATGAAAAGTACAAGCACAAATATGTATTCATGTTAATAATATAGTTTCATTACAAACTGAATTTTTAACCAGTTTTCACAAATAAGAAGCCTGACACTGTAAACCAAACATTTTTTTTACAGGATGTTCCTGCGGCTCTGTGCCTTTAACCACTGATTTTATATTTTTGAACACATTTCTTAGAAACTGTAAACGCATAACCAAATACGGCAACCAACAGGGTTCAGTCCAAGAAATTAACTTTCCAAATTTACTTTACAGCCATACAACATTTTTCATTAAAAATTTGGCTTTACTTCTTTAAATTCCCAGCTTGTCCAGAAATGTCAAAATGGGCTGGTTCTCTGTCATCGTTCCAAACACCATTTCCACAGTACACAAGTGTGCTAGACTATTAAATTGAAGAGGCTGAACAGAGTTTTGAAAAGATCACAGACAGATGAAACTTTCATACATAACCTAACCATTACCTGTTCATACTGTTAAATCATTTACTGCTTTAATTCAACACTTTTTGTGGCAGTTAATATCTTCCCTATTGTTTCGTGACCATTGATCCACAACTGTTAATTAGTGTATTATATTCTTGTTTTGAAATTAACAACCGTGAGAATTGTACATTTTGGTCACGTATCATTCTGGAGTGTTTTAACAGTTTTCATTTTTTATACACCCTTCGTTTACTGACACTGATAACAACAAAAAGAATCATAAGGGTAAACTCCCCCAAAAAATCATTCTTTGATGCAAAGACTTATCTGAATTTATAGCAAAATATAAATTTTCATGAAAAGTTGTTTTTTACGAAAAATTGGTTTCAAATGTTGTTGTTTTTTGTTTTTTTAACTGCTTCAGAAAAAAGAAATGCATTTTGGAAAATATTTCTTCTGGTATTTTCTTATCACAAATGGTGGGGGAAAAACAAAGTAAAAGATGCATTACAAAATTTAAAAAAAAATTGTATTCCTTTCCTAAAAGAACAATATCACAAAAGTAGTTATAAACCAAGGAGAACAAAGAAAAAAAGAAGAAAAAAATATATTTATGGAAAGCAGAGATAAAAGCTCCACTGGTTTTAAAAATAACATTCACCTCCAAACCAAATTGTGGATGCAAAAACAAATGGGAGAAAGATTGAAAAACGTGCTTCAAAACTAACTAGAGAAACTATCTAACATCCATCGTTCGGCAATGCAAGCACTCCGCTGACCCTCTCCCACAATCCCCTTTCTTTTGTTTTGTTTTCAATCACCAGTCAAAACACGTGCAACCAAGTTATTATAACATAAAAAAAAAATGATCATGAAAAATAGATATATAAATGACAAAATTTCTTGAATACCAAACCAACAAAATAAACAGGCCATAAAACTTTCATCTGAGGTTTAAAACGGTAAGAAATGTGGTAAAACTAGCTACAATGGTTACAAACTTTCTCCTCTTTTTAAGATTCTTCCCCCTCCCATCTTTTTCTTTCCATTTTTTTTTACCCCTGGTCTTGTCGTGAAGAAAGAAAATAACTGTAACTTTGATCTATCAGCCTTTTTTCAAATTCACATGAAATACTCAATTTATTAAACAGACAAAAAAAAGTTTTTTTTTATAGAAAAAATGACAATCACAACACGTTTCTTTTATTGCCTACGACTGTGAAAATATGCTACGAGTTCAATATGAGGGAAATAACCCTTTAAAAAATAATTACAGTAATGACTGACAAGTGGTAACTGCTATGTTGGACTCAATTCACAACTAGATACTTCGCATTAAAGCAGTGAGTAAAATCTATAAGATTTTTAAGGTTTACATATTTTTTTTTTTATCCTTTTGTTATTTCTTCTTTCTTTCAAATCACAAATAAGAACACATCTCCAAGGGAGGGTTCTATCTTTTTTTTTTAAATGAATGGGTTAAATAATAATAAGAAAAAAACTGAAACTAAAAACTTTGGTATCTCATGCAATTTCAGAACACATGAATCATGCTGATTAAACTATTTAGCGGTGAAAAAAAAAGAAAAGATTTCGCACATTTCAACAATGTATTGCACATAAAAACCAACCAATCAAAACGTAATTAAATTTTTTTTTTTTACCAAAAAGATCCATTCAACAACAATGTCCAATGTTTTCTTGTTTTGTTAGTTATTCTCTTCAAATATCATTTCTCTCTCCGTCTCTTTAATTTAAAAAATGTTTTCGATATCAGAAAACATAACTCTAAGTGGTGTAGCACCAAATTCCTCTTTCGAGGAACATTTGTGCAAGAACTATCTACCCGAAGCAATCACACGACACTTCCCCACTATTTTAATATTTCTTCTTTTTTTTCTTGTTTTAATTTTAAAAAATGCAACCATAGACTGCAAATGTTTATATCAAACTAGTGAGCCAAAAAGCCACAAAACTAGTATGGGCTCTCACCACACATAAAAAAAAAAAAAAGAATTGAAGAATATATATTCAAAAATAAAGAAATCCAAAACTTTTTTTCCTGTTTACAAAATACAATAAATAATTTGTTGTAGGAATTTAATACATTCCACAAATAATGCTTATCATCCAACGTGGGACTATCAACCGTCTTCTGAACATCCCTGACACTTCTACTCATCTTTGCATCAAAAAGTAGAAAAATTGTGAATAAGAAAGTCTTTTTATCTTTCATATAACTTGTCTAAATAAACAATTATTTGCCTTTAAAAATACTGTTATGAAAAATATGTAAGAAAGCTGAACAAATTTAATAAAGAACAGTATCCAAAAACAGTAGAAATAGTTTTTTTTTGTTTTTTTTGTTTTTTTACTCCTTTTTTTGCAACATTTGTACTTCAAAAATTGTGAGAGTAGATAGCTACCATGAACATGTAGAAACGGGAAGAACTTTGCTTTATAATATTTGCAGCAATACACGTATAATTCAATATTAAATATGTGAAACATAAGAAAAACTTGTGAGAACCCTCTAAACGGACAGTATAAAGACAAATAGGACTCTGAAAATGTGATTACTTTCGCATAGTGAGGAAAGGCTACCTTTTTTTCTTTTCTTTTTTTAAAGATACTAGTAAAAATATATGAACCCAATTTTTTTACCACACATTTAAACACATGTAAAACACAAGCAACACCACTTCTCTGGTGGCCCACATAATAAAGTCAAAATTCAGTTACTGAATGTGTTTCTATCGTTACTTTAAACATCCAACAAAGCATCACCATATTCTGGTAGTCCAGTTAAGTCATAGCTGGATCGGTGAAAGTATGTTTTTTTTTTGTTTAATTATTATTATTATTATCATAACTACTTACTTTAAAACATTCAACAATGTATATCATTCTCTTTCATTTCACTTTTTAAGTCAAAAGCTGGTTTATAGTGAATGTGTTTCCTATGTACTCAAACATTCAACAAAGCCAGGTTACATTTTCTTGAATGATTATTTAAACTACACAAAGTCTCGTTTTTTTTTTTTTATCTTTCTTTCTCGATACGTTTGAATACACGGACTATTTATGTATTTATTTTGCACATACACCAACGGAAAGGAAGTAGGCTATTAAAAAACAAGGCAAATACTAAAGAAATCTGACAGAAAATTATATAAAATTATAGTCTCTATCATAGTTAAAACTATACCACATTGCTGACAGCAAAGATTATCACCGTTTGTGAAGGGGAAGAGAAAGTCGGTATTTTTACAATTACCTTTATTCAATGAAAACAAAGCTATGAAAAGAAGGAAAAGGAGAAGAACAAAAAAAGAGAGAGAGATAGCGAGAGCAAAAAAAAATTATAGATCAAAATTATCAGCTTATTGCGAAAATCGCAAAATGAAAAACAAACCATTAGAATACAGAAGAATGAAGAGACAATGGTGAAGTGAAGTAAGGGAAACCTTATTAGCTTGGTATCATTTTTCTTTCTTTCTTTCCTTTTTATTTCCAATTCTTCTAGAATTTTGAAGCTGTCTGACACTACTAAACATCTAAGACAGAGAATGAAACATTAACAACCTCTGATGAATGCAAAAGATAGTGAAACTAGCTGCCACATGAAACTATTTTTTGTTTTCTTACAACAAGATCTACCCTCGAAGAGACAACTCAGGTGCTATCCCTGTCGCCTATGACGATGATCTGGGAAGGTTGAGATCGCAGGAGTCCTTATGAATACATAAATAGTTCAAATTACTATTTGCACCTGTGAGAAAACAAAGTTATTTCAGATTTATTTTCCCCCCTCCCTCCCCCCCCCCCCCCTTTCTCAAAAAACAAATAGAAAATTTAGCTTTTTTTAGTATGTAGCAGATTTGTAAGTCTTTTTTCATGTAACTTTTAGTATATATATGGTGCTATGAACACCTGATTTTATAAAAAGAAAAAAAAAAACAACTTAGTGCTAATGCAGGTCTGTACTCCCAAGGCATCCAACATACAACACTATGCTCACACACGCCAGATAAATGTACTGAATTTAAAAAAGTTGCTGCCGAAACAAAAAGTTTCCTTCTTTAAAAAATACCACAGCTGGTTTCAAAACTCTCCTCGTTATAATTTTTTTTTTTGTTAATTCCTTCAAAACACTTCAATCATATAAAAAAGATTGCACAAAAACAGAATTTGGCTCTAAGAAAATTATGTTTCAATCTCCTGAAAAACAAAAGGTCACTTACTGATTGGCAAGATGAGGTTAGAAATCAGGTAAAACAAAAAAAATTATAATAATAATAATAATAATGATAATA
Organism: Apostichopus parvimensis; assembly: GCA_000934455.1. Classification (NCBI taxonomy): domain Eukaryota; kingdom Metazoa; phylum Echinodermata; class Holothuroidea; order Aspidochirotida; family Stichopodidae; genus Apostichopus; species Apostichopus parvimensis. The sequence goes on from KN884384.1 coordinate 51,210, forward strand.
ATAATAATTGATATCTGTTAATATTTGTCATCAAAGTAGAAAATAAACCAGAGTCATCTTGGCCCTACCCAAAGTTTCTAAAAGAAAGAAGGAAATCTGAAGAACTTAAGCTATCAATCAATCAATTTCTTTTTAATTTTGAACAGTATTTTACTGATAGAAGGTTAATCTGAACAAACCCTGATACAAAGATTAATGGTGGAATACTTGGCATGCAATAACAAATCGGGTACAACAAATGTTGCTGCTCTTTACCAACGGAATGGGAACCCGCCGCCGGCGCGAGGGCGATCTCCTCCTTCCTTGACGAGAGGCTTGTGGAATTCCCTTCCTGGTCTTTGATGGATTGTGGCCCAGCAAAATTCACAGTAGTACTGCAAACAGGTCACATTGGCGCAGAAGAACGGCGCAAACTTGCCACCACATCGAGTGCCTTGGCACTCGTCACACATCTGGTCATCAAGAACATACGGTTTGACTTCAACCTGAAATATGGAGGACGAAGGTTTAAATTTCTCAGTCTTGGAGACTAATTGCTGGTACTGAACAATAAATCATGCAAACCATACGGCAATATCTCTGAGACTGGCTGCCTCCACATTTGTTCAAACTGCTTATTGTCTGTTCCACTAAGGTCTATCATACTAAATATGTTTCCCTGCAATCCCTCATTGTGACTATCATTTAAGTAACTGCTTTATAGCACACCAGTACATACTTGGTAAATTTGAAAGATATCTGAAAATGTCAAATTCGAGACACAAAAATAACCAAAATGCATTGTGGTTTCCATGATGTAGCATGAACAGTTTTCTTCATGAATCTAGCGTAATGTATAGTGAGGTTGTACAACATACTTGATCTTAATAATACAGTGAAAAGCAGTGTGATGTCACAATGACACAGGCTGTTGACCTGAGCAACAATAGGCTTCTTATACTAAATATGATTGACAACTCTTCTGCATCGTAATCATAACTGAACACACTGAACCACTGGATGGTTCACATTGTTAAGTTAGAATGCAAACTTATGAGGGGAGGTAAGGGTTCATGGAGGAATGTTCTGCAAACCCAGGATGGAGGGTTGAGGGTTTCACAAGTGTTGAGAAATGCAAACTCACCCTCTTATCAATATCGCCTTGTTTTAGTTGCACAAACCTAGCACTGATGGCAGCTATATAGCTCTGCTGATTGGAGAAAGCCACCCTGCCAGCTCCTTTAGGATACTTCAGTTCTGGATCCGTGTCGATGCCAGCGTAGCAAACTCCTCCATATAGACGATCCATCGTGACTGCCAGTTCAACTGTTAAAATAAAAATAAAAAAGTGTCTTCCAGTGATAATGCTCACACAGTACTTGAAGGCACTGTGTCAACTGTAGGACGCTGAGGGAGCTGCAGCGTCATTCAGCTAGGCTGCGTAGGACCAACATAATCTTTGTGCTCTGCAATTTCACACAATAGGCACGGCTGGTCTGCAGAGATAATCTCTATACGTTGATACTGATTCAGCCATGCTGCAGGGGATTTAAGCTGCTGCAGCTTTTTCGACACTCTGCCTAATGGAATGACCAGTCACCATCCATGAAAAAGGTTAAATTCCTATTATAATTAATGGTTTAATTAATGGTTTAATTAATGGTAATTAACCATTAATGGTTATTAACCAATTCCTATTCTTTACTCACAGATAAAAAAAAGCCACAAGCTTACAAAAAGTCTACTGAGTATGAGGCCCTGGCTAGATGCCTTGTGTATAGTATACTATGTTTATGCAAATGTTGCAAAGACTGTGTGAACTAAGCCACCCTGTGTGTACACAAAGTCAACTTAAAATCAATTGGTATTGAGTCTTGTAAGAAACATTTGTTAGTACAGAGGTGCCAACATGTCACGGTCGCATCCACAAAATTGCAGATTATCAACTTTCCAATCCGGGTAAATGCAATAACATTTAAGTTATGAAAAGGAAGCAATCTGATTGTGGGTGGCTTAGCAGTTTGCTTCATCCAAGTGTGGGCTCGCACACTTCCCATGGCACCTCACCTAGCCCGAATAAAATCATGTTATTAACAGGCACAAAACATTATGGAAACACACATGTAATACGGACATTTGACTTGGAGTTTGACAAATTTATTTTTGTTTTCAACATGCAGCCAAGAAACTATTAAATCATTTTAAGCTTTGACACAATCTGTGTAAACTTCAAATAGCATTGAAGTCAATAATAAATAATACACTTTTGCCATACACAGTAGGGTACAGGGCTCTGTGTCAGAGGTAAATTTATTTTTGTTCTCGAAGAGAGTGAGTTTATCTTTGATACAATTTCTACTTTCTGTCGGCCATTTTGTTGAGGTTGAGTTTGACATCATAGACATGAACAGATGTACATTAGCAAAGAAAATGTTTCATTTTTCCCCTTATATTTCAATCTGTTGTACTTGGATAGCAACTATACAGTTCGCTTTGTTCATTATGCAGAGATTTTGAAGGCTATACAATTACATATACTGTACCAATTAACACTGAGTGCGTTCATATTCATTTCAATGCGGAGCAAAATTTGCAGTTCTGCATCTGTGGCACAACGCTTGTTTGCATCAGGTTTACTCTTGATAAAAAACGTATTTACTCTAAATAAACATAATGTCGACACCGGCATGTAAAAGTGGGCTAACAAATTTCACCGTCTGGGATATTAATAGATTGGTATGCTCTTTGCATACGTATGATAAAACTAAATTCACCTCTGACCTACATGCATCATTTCTTTTTCTTAGTAGCTATCTATATACAGGTACTAGCGCATTACTAAAGGCATCCATCAGACTGAAACTAAATATATGGATCTAGCTGGTATCCTGCAAGTCACCTTCGTAAGTCATATTTGTATTTCAATTTTACCATTTGTATTTTTTTATTATTATTTTTTTGTAAGTGTGAAATGAAGAAAATATCACTAAGTCAGTTTGACATATTAACAATGGCGCTCCTGTATTCGTGCTATTTATTTACTTAAATGTTCAAGCTGCCATTCATATGTGACGTCAACACTGTACTTCAAGAGCCATGAATGTTTCAGAATACGCCTGTGATCTACTGTATACAATCCCACTATACTGTAGGAGTCAAATGAAAGTTCAACAGCCAACAACCACCCTTCCTGGTTAATTCCTCTCAATTATTTGAAAACCTCAGAAATAGAACCATTTGCCAAAAAACAACAATAGAATTTCATTACATAGATACACAAGAGTAATCACAAGAGTGAAAACTGATCTCCAAAAGAACTCCAGTAATGCAAGACATGCTATACAAATAATCACTACAACACTTGTTTCCTTGTTTCACAGCTGTACTATAGTACAGTATGTGTGCTAACAGTACAATTCTAGAAACTTACGAAGAAAAGAATCGTAGTTTATATTAGCACCATTTATTCCTTTCACTTATCAATCAGGACATAGTTTCTGTGACACACTCCTAGACTTTCAGCGCTTAAAAGATCTACTGACACCTATGAAACAACATTGTCCTAATCACTCTAATAGGCATTAGAAATGGACATGAAATTTTTTGCAACTCCCATAAAAATCCATCAAAGATTGACCATTTTAAAAGTCTTTTCTCTTAATTCTAGTCTCATTTATGAAAAAAACATTAGCTAATTGTGCACGTTGATGATGGTATTTAGGGGACTGACTGCCTAATTTTCTATGCTGTTAAATGCTTTATCACACACAACAGATGTACTGAAGATGGGGCAAAATGGCTAGTTGTCCGTAGTACTTTATTACATTCAGTGGCAAGTGGGATCTTGTCCAAATCACACATTCACACTGGGGCTTTAAACAACCACTCTCTGATCATCCATTCACCCCTACTACCCCACCCTGTATTTTTATTTGTAAGGTGAACACTATTAGTGTGACTTTCTTTCCAAATTCATGCATGGTAATCCACCTGCCCCTCCTAGCTCTCCTTCCACCTCCTTCCCATTTGACTCTTGATACAAGTTGACACAGTTTGTAAAACTGCGTCATATCTATTGTGTGCAGTTTTCAATTCTCGTTTCTTGAATATTAAATGTGCTGACTTACTCAAATGACTTTAAATAAGCTACCTTACAGCTCAAGAACAAGCATTGCATCGCAATCGACGGTGCAGTGAGTGGAGACCACATATGAACTGTACAGTACATGTAGTACACGTGAAAATTATATACTGGGCTGTATGATACACGTTAATGTCAATACAGTTTGGTTATGTGAAATAACCCGCTACAGTAGGCTCTGTGTTTCATGCACACAGTCAATGTGTCTTGAAACCCTGAGCACTATGAAATCCAATCAAGATACTGCTACATATGGCCAAGTATTGGCAATGTGTCAACTGTCTGGGTATAAGCTATCAACCAATACTAAGCCAACAGTGTAAAAGCATATCTTTCCCGATCAAGTAACGTTATCTTCTTCCTCTAACCCCCTATGTAGAGTAGTATGATTATTCAGTCTATGTAATATTCAAAAACAATAGGATACCACTCATTATTACTTTTGAGCATGTTGTTATGTATGCAACCATCTGGTCACCCAGTTCTAGTTAAACAGAGAAAAAAAATTGGATCCCACAAACTTTAAGGTGACGCTTTTTTGTTGTTCATTAGTAACTCGTTTTATGATTAGGGTCATCATTACTTCGTGCAATTTGGATGAACAAAAGAGGCCTTTTCTACATGATTGTTCATACTGATATTAGAGAACAACATTACACTTATTTGTATCAAATACTGAGTGAATTCTCTAACACAATATAGATTGTAATACTCTGAAGGTTCATTATCATAATACTATCATCTTGTGATGCATTCATTTTACACACAGTTGAGCAACAACATGTGCATATATGGGAGAAGCAGAATGGCTTCTAGGTTACACTTCCAGTTGAATGGCTATCTAATTTTAATGTTAATTTTAAAAATAAAGTTTTACCTAAATATGGACTTTTTTTTCGATTTGGGAGGCCATTTCAGACGGTTTTTCTGGATGAAAACCCCAGCTTACTTCGATCAGCCCACCAAGGCTCAAACCCTTGAGCTCCCAAACGCTACATATCATTGCTTCTTATGCCACCGCCTTTATCCACTGGACCATAACACATGGTTATATAGTGTAATATACAATACAAATTTACATTATATACGATTCAACTATAATATCATTATTATTCAAAGATCTCACTCAAACTCACGGCACTGAATGTACATATTGAATTGAAGTATATATTCAATGCAATGTTACTATGACCTAACAACGAGATGGCATGACGGCTCAATGAGTAATACATGTACGTTCACTGGAAGAGGAGGGTTCTATACATTAATAGCTACAGTTTGATATGAATCTAATTTACCACTTCACCGGTGTAAGTATTTTATGTTCACCAGAGTTGCACATCTAGTCATCACACTCACACACATACAGTATATACATACTATTACATACACACACACACTGATAAAGCTTCTGATCATGCACTGACTACATGAAGAAACTAGCAATTACCATTGCACTGTAACGCACATTATATACATTTAAGACTTTCCCTATCCTTGGTTCTGTTCATCACTTGCAAAATTGATGACACTGAGAAGTTGCTTCCTGGAAATGTGTCTTCTTCAGACGCAATTTGTGGGAAATGTCAAACAGCTACTGATTTGTGTGGACTTTGAATAAAATCAATTTGTGAGAGTGGTATACTGCTAAAGCAAGACTAGACACTTCCTTACAGTACAAGCTCATACATATGCAGCACTTCACACTATTGTCATAAACTATCCAGTTTTGCGGCAGAAACACTACATAAATAGAAGAGCAACATGTCATTTGCTTTAAAATCATAATGGTGCCTTGTGCACATTTATCATATATGTAAGGAAAATATCTTTTCATTTCATAAAACTCACCAGCTCTGAAATTTGCTGCACACAGTTATTAACCCATTAATTAGAAACATGATATAAAAAAAAGTAGGCAATATTACAACAACAAAAAAGATGATTAATGATTTTAAGGTTTTAAATTAGAAAATATGCCTTTAAATTGTATTCATTTTTTCAGCCATACAGTATCACGAAGAGAGCAACGCTGCAGATGTGGATTCAGGGACAAGGGTGTAATTCACCCCATTAGGGGTTTACGCAAATTTTACCCAAAATACATCACTTCTGTAGTAGGAAAACAGTGTTAACTCCGGTAATAATTGACTGTAGTATACAATGTACTGTATATAGTACACAGACATACTACTGTACACTGTACATGCAAAACGGACAAAGGAAACTGCCTCCCCCAATTGAGTCGATTTCCAGGGATTCTTTGAACCAAGCAGTTGTCGACTTTAACAGCTAAAACCGCTTTATGAAGCATGTGAACACAAGGTCCTTTAAATTATTTTAAAGGGGGAAAAAAAGAAATATGTTTCAGGATATTTCCAGTCCTGAATGGTTGTGTCATTGCCGGATCATTCCATTTTCACATTAGTTGTTGTTTCCATGTTTCTTTGTTCATTCAAGAAGGAAAATATATGACAAATCAAATCCATCTTTGATGAGGGCATACGGCTCATTTGATATGACATGCTATATTGTGTACTTATTGTATACATATATATGTATATATATATAGGCTAGCACTGTAGTAGTAAATTAACATTCACAGGGATAAATTTTACCATTGTTTTCATTCTTGACAGGTTGATGAAAGTTGCAACCATTAATCACTCAATGTTAGCTAAAATCTATCATTTTGCAGTTCCTTTTCCTTGCCTTGGATGACAGTTACTTAACACCGATAAATCATCCTACGATTCTAAAAACAGAAGGAGGAGGAGGGTTGTGTCTATTAAAACGAAATGGGAAAAATGTTTCATTTTTTCAATGCTTTGATCATTACTAGAGGATCATTTTCATATTCATGTATCAAGTAACTCGATCCGGAAAGAATAAAATATTTCAATCCATCCTTGACGAATCCTTTCATATCAGTAAATTGAGGCATGATTGATATACAAAAAAATTTGACTTCACTTAAAATTTCTGACAATCTGTCTGAAAATTGGATTAAAGATTTTTAAGTAATTGATGACAAACCCATACAGGAAAACAGCAAAATGACATTAAAAAAATACTGCAAAGTAGTTTCCAGCAGAGGTTTACTTTAAGTATTCTGAATTTCTGATATCCCCTGGACACTTTTTACCCAGCTTCCGAAATAAGTATTGAATCTTTGGGAGATACATCATCCTACGATACGTTTTTTTTTTTCCTTACGGTGACTTCAAAAATGTGATCATTACCATTGTTGTCTCCACATAATATCACTACGTTTTTCATGTATAAAGTGTGTATGTTATTTTATGGTTTCTTGCTAAGAATTTGTGCAAGTGCTGTGTTCACACAAGTACCAGCCTACACTATCCTCTGTGTTGCACATTGGTGACTACAGTATTTCTGTACAAGCAGCAGTCTGTACAGCAGGAGTTGCTGTAATGCACCTTCACAAACTTCAATTCTAAGATGTTAAAAGGTAAACCGTACTATATATTATTCAGTTTATAAAATGTTATATGTAGTCACTACAAATCTGTTTTGTTTTCTTTTCTTTGGGTTCTTTCCTTTTTTTGTTGCACACTCATCAAATTCCAATCCACAGTGACAAGGATGTACAAGTATCTACCACTACCGACAACACCCTCATATGTGGGTGATTTATTTGAAAAGGACAAGCATGTTAAACTACCAGCAGAGGATATACAGCTTGTCAGCTTGTCGACAACATAAAAGATATGGTCTTAGAGATCCTGGTATCTGTTATCACAGTGTGAGGAGTATTAATACATGCATCCTACTGTCTATAATGAATGAATTGCAGTACAGTACTCACATAGCCTACAAGTCTTAATTCATACTCTCATTGTATTAAACCTTTCCCTCATGAACATTTACTGATTTTACCTTCTTACATCCCTTTTCAATTTCATGATGCTTACCAACTCCTTCACAAGTCTGACTATACTATGTATGTATTTGTATGTATTTGTATGTATTTGTATGTATGTGGTATCTATGTGGTAATATACATCTATGTAGTAATATACTGTACATATAACAAAAGTCATTCCTATTGTACACAACTCTGGTTGCAGGCACTCAATACACTAGTACCACAAGGAGTAAGTTTCTTACATATATGGCATGAACAATATCACACCTTTCAAAATGGACTGAAAATTATGCAAATTGAGCCTATCCAATGTCCTGTACTTTCCTGATTTATTCATCTAATCTGACCACAATCTCGCAAAGGAAAAATCATGTTATGTACTCTATCGTTATTAATGATACCAATTGATCCTAAAACTAACTCCAGAGTAAATCTTACCCGAAAGACTTTTGCCAAGATAATGCTAAGTTGAATGATTAATGATTGAGCCAATTGATTAATTGAGTCGATGAAGACCACACCTGCCATTCCCTTAATTACATCCTAAACCTCTCTACCCTCATTTACAGACTTTGTCTTAGTTGTTTAGCCTTCCTAAAGAAATGAAACCAGTTGGTTATGGTTGGCATAAGAAATTACAACACCAGAAACATGAGTAAAAATTGCATCATAGACTACAGTGTTATCAATCAGTCTGATCCATCTGCTCCAGGATGTGGTGACATAAGTCTCTTTATGCAAGTAATGAGAGCTCTGGCAACAAAGATACAAATACAACGAGATGGAAAACCCTTGAAGCACTTTATACATTACTTAGTAGCAAGCCTCACAATGTTCTTCTGCAGTAATTTGTCAATGGATGCAATAGCTTATTCACACCCATTACATGTAACCAATGATATCAATGTTATAGCTGAGGCTAAATTTCACCATCTTTTAATTTAATTTTTCCAAATTCACTTCCCTATGGTCAGTTCAAACGACTGTACAGCTGGCCACTGCGATATCGCAAGTGATAGATGTAAACCAACCATCATATCGTCTTCATCGCTCCCAGTATTTTTTGCTATCGCCCCAAACGTGGAAGTTTGCTCAACCCTCCTAGTATATAGCACATGATAAATGGCTACTTGGAAGGTCAACGAACTTTCTGAGTTAGCTGGTAACGACGTATGCTCGACCAATTTAAGGAGGGGTGACTACAAATATGCTGGGTTTCCACTAACTTTGCGACTTCCAAAGACCTGTCTCCAAAGACATGATGGAGATTGTATATATATAGTTGGGCACTAGTAGCTTAACTTAAGACATGATGATAACAGTTTCTTTTACTTTCCAAGCTTGCTGTGATGGTTTATGCAGAGTACTGTGGGACCTATTTTGACTATATGTATAATGCACACAAGCATATTGTGTACATTGGGATGAGTTCCACTACATTTGTGGTGCATGGCCTTGTGGGAGAAAATACCTGTGAAGTATAAATCAATTTCACATCAGAATAGTGCGAGAATGTTTTAGTTTTATTCTTAGATATGTCATGCTGTACTGGAGTATGAACCAACCTGTAGGTAATCCTACTATTTTCCAGGATTCAATTTTCTTGACAAACATTGCCGTGCGTGGGTTATAATTATTTTTTTTTCAGTTGAGTACCATCATCTACTTCCCATTGATTGCACAAGCTTACTAGCAAACAATAGTATAGTCTCTGTCTTTAATGCAATACCATACTGTACACACATGTAAACTGCACAAAGCATTAAAAATAAATTATCAGATGGAAATGCTACAGACAGATGGCATTCAGAAGTGACTGGAAGTGGGTGGTTTGGTGATTACTAAATGCAAGTTATAAACCTGCTGTGCATAACATTTGTGTTGTTTTATAGCTGATGCAAACTGGAAAGTTCGAGATACAACAGTCCTCGAGGGAAGGAGTAAAATGCACTTTCACAATGTCTGTTGCAATGATGTGTGTTGAAATAGACATGTATACCCTTGTGCAGAGCTAGGTGAAGTAGCATTGGAAGGGAAGTAATGTTCAATCTAAATAGCAACTCCCTGGTTCAATGATACGTCAGAATCACAATACTACAGTTTGTGTGTTGAACAAATGCTATAAACTAACTTTAACATTTTTCAGCACATGTGTTATATTAATAACAATCGCAATAAAATTGCTGAATGTTTGTGGGGGACTAATTAACATATCCCACCAACAAGAAGTGCAATTTCATTCACAAATGTCCAACAACCTTTGCCACTTAATATCATAGACACCTGAAACGAACCCTTTCCAAACAGTACTCACAACCCTTATCAAGATTTCTCACCACTCTAGGCATCAAATCTTGGAGTAATGACCGAGGCTAAACTCTCTCGACCGAGCTCTTGAGAGATGACCAAATATTAGCCTCTACAAAAGGCCCCTCATTCCCTCTGCACAGATGTCATTCCCTCTTCCCATTCCTCCTTCCATGTTTCTCATTTTCTAACAACATGACTCACCCACAAATTTCCTCCCAGAGAAGCTGCCCTTTTATATATGAAAGCTCAGCTATATCCACAAACACTCGGACTGAATATACAGCCCAATATTTGAGAAACAGTTGAGTTTTATTACCTGTAATGTTTGGCAGACCTCTGCTTGCATAATGTACCGGCATGTAGTGTAAATCTTATTTTTACATCAACATGAAACCATAGTGTACAGCTGAGTGAGTGATTGAGCTCAACAAGAAGCCTGTAGAACATGTCTGATGCCATGAAAGGTCTCCCTAAGATGCATTTTTTACTGAGATTGACAATTGCCAGTGTAGGCCGATCATGCAGCCAAGAAAACTATTACTTCCCTGCACATCTTTTTAAGTGTCTGCAGACAATATGCAAGAGGAGATGCAGCATAGGATTTGCCCGCCACATATGTGTAAGAAAATGAAGAGAGAGATGTAAATTTTTGACTGCTTATAAATAGAATTTCCAAGTAAACTATTGAACTTGTCATCTCATACGAAAGTGGCTGTTTAAAAACTACTTGAGAAATGGCCATGCCCAGACATAGTCCTTTCAAATTTTCAAAGGTCAAGATACATGGAGATGAGAGGTGCCCTGAACGGTCAAGTTATTCGAACGATCAGGAGAGAGATACTTCAACGTGCACCGGACTAAGATTTCTATAGAATATTATTTAGGGTGACCTTGCTATGATACCAGCTTGAGAAAAGTTGAGAGTTAACAGCTAAAATTCTGTGACCAGTATGTTACTTGTCAGTAAGTACTATCACACATGTTGTGCACTGAGGTACAGTAGGCTGACATAGATCAAGTCTGCTCTAAAAGGCTTGTCGAGTCCTGTGAATTTAACGAAGATCGGATGATAGCCCAACATAGTAAGCATATTGCAAGGAGCAACTTTTGTTAGAGATAGCTTAATTTAAGTTGATGCAGCAGATGTGTAGTGCTGCAGAAAGGATGTAATGGTAAACCACAGCATATGGTTACTACACAACAGAGAGTGCCAAGCTTCAAGCCAGTTGCAATGTCACTCAATGGAGATATTTGTGGCAGGAAAGGAATATCAGGTACAAATTATAAAGATTACACTCAACTATATCTTGGCAAAAAGCCAGAGACTACCCTCAATTGTTTCATCATATCTTGTGTTGCCGGAACCACTGCAGTCGTTATGGTGCCGTACTATCTCCATATTAATGAAGCATATCAATTAATGAACTTAATTGCTCTCACTACTTTCAAACAAAAGAATCCCACCCACCAATTGGCGGTGTTTACTTTGCACAAATCCATAGAAACGAGTACATTCTATGAAGGCAGGTTCTACTTGTACAGTATGCAGCCATACAATGTGGAATAAGGAAGGAGTTATGTGTGACCCATATATATATGTATAAAATAAGTATGAGAATCAAGTGTTGATGGAAGCACCAAGCATGGCACATACTTGACAGACAAGATGCCTCTCCTGAAGGGCATTGACTCACAGTGAAGCACACCCTCAATCAGATTCAAGTAGAGTGTGATGTCACCAACTTTTCAACTGATAACACACCTGCCTCATCTCATACACTGCAAACACCAAACTGCCTTTCGCAAACATCCTGCTTTCAAATCACAAACTTAGAAGGCAAAGATCATAGAAAGTTGAAGCCTGAATCACCCCACCCCTCCCCCCCCCCAATAGCAATCTCAACCCTAACAAATATATTGAATCAACTTACACTCCTGCTAATTATAGATAGCAGAACTGATTGACATATCCTTGCTAAAAACTGTCATCTATTATTTTCATACCCAACTTACAATTTCTAATCACTTGTAAACCCCACTTGCAACTATTCTAAAGATGGACATTTCCAAATGTGAGTTCCGACATTTCGACGCATCTTTCCTTTTGCCGACAAAGGGAAGAAATGACAGGGACCGTACCAAAGTGGTATATACTGAATTGGTAAAGCACAGGAATCATTAACCTGAAATAAATGTCTCACATTCTACTGAAGTCCAAATTTTGCTTTGGTTTTTCAAATTGTATTGAGCTTCCAACAGAGATTTCTGCAACTATCAAATACAGATGATGATGTTTCTTCCTATTGGGGGGGGGGGAGGGACAGCTGGGATTGAACCAATCCTGCAGAGTACTACTTACCAGCTCTCATAGGGCGTGGTACGCCACCAACAAAGATAGTCTTCCTGGGATCCAAAGGTTGAGAACCATCCAAAACGAAATCACTGTCCGCTAAATTCCAAGGGCGGATTTGGACCTGAGGAGAAAACAATGGGACCCGTAATTCAAATCAGTCGAAGGTGTTTACTTTTTTCATAATTTTTCATTATAAGGAAAGAATAAATTATATGCACAAAATTTACGGTAATGTTCTGCTGACTTCTCAAAGCAATCACCAGTCACTGAACTACTGAAACTGTGACAAAATGATACATCTATGCCTTCCTTCAACAAGAGGGCTTGTCACCTAGGTGATGCTCTCTGCTTCATCCCTGCCACATCATTTACCTAAATCAACTCCTTGCCAAGTGACATTAAAACTTATATTTTTTCAATTCAAGTCAATTCAAACAAATTAATGTAATGAATATTGCTATTCATTTTCTCTATGCATGTATGTAATACATGGACAAAAGTGGGTAAAAAAGCAAGCGTGTCAATTGTAAGTGCATGACTCAGCAATTAGTAGACCTCCCTCACAGCTCTAAGTAGAACAGACAACATTTCCAAGATGGATAAAATACAACAAACTGCAGAACTAGAAGAGTTTCTGACCTTATTTGCAATTACCTGCAGAGACCATATATCAATTACCATTTATCACACATCCACCATAGAAATTTAACAGAATAATACCTACAAGTCTTCACATGACAAAATCTGTCCATTTTATAATTCATTTCCATTGGAAGGAAAAGGAAAGTTACACTATCAATAGAGGATAAAAATTAAAGGGAAGTGATATAATCACCATGGATATAACTTGTTCCACACCCATGTATAGTTTTATAAGTGATGTGGATTTCAATACTGAAACGAACGACAGGGTAGTGGTCAGTGACACAGAAGTGCATCCAGCGCAAAATGTTAATAACTTTGCACTTATTTGGTAATCTAGTAATGTATTTAAGCAAGTGTGTGTTTTATCTGGTGTTATGCAAGAGTAGGTAAATTGTGATTCAGATGTATTTATAATGCTCCCTCACCTACAAATTTGGGTGATTTTAATTACCAAATTCCATTAAGTTTTACATCATACTACCCACAGACCAATTTGAAAATGGTGCTAATTGTCATGAATCTACTGAAATATTAAGAAACATTGACCATACTCAAAGAGTATCTTATTTCCAGGACTTAATGGACAACATAAAATTGTTGCTGGTGAAATAAAATATCAAAGTAACAAATCCTTCAAAAACACTAACATTTTCATGTGGATTACAAAGGATTTTAACCATGGCTAACATGGAACCCGATCTGTCGTTTCCATGTCGATGTTACATTATACAGAGTGAAAAATGAATCACTCTGACATATAGAAACATTCATGTAAAGACAGTTATGCAAAATGCTATCATTATATGTAGGAATCACCATGCGGAGAACTGCTGCTTGTACAAGACCCTTGAGAACATTCTCAACGGTATCTTCTTACCGCAAATTGCACTATGCGCTGGACTGAATTCAAGTATTGGTTTAATCACAAGTGACAAAATATGATATTGACTGACAATGTAAAAGGCTACGTGTTGCATCATTTCGAAAATGGAGTTGAGCATACGATTAAAATAAATTACCATCCTGCAGTAAAAATTTTGGAGAACATTAGGCAGATATCAACGAGCCGACCACTCTTGCGAGTTGAGGCAGGTTAAAAGAGCAAAAAACCCACAATTTGTATTCCTTACAATAAACGTAATTCTTTTGGTATGATATTCAACACCACTACAAAGTCAACAGGAGCTGTTAATCTTCCCACAAATTCTACTGCTTTTATTTGCATAAACAAAATTATAAACAAAAATGCCTGCTGGGCATATCTCATTCCAATGAAGCAAGGAAATTTCTTGGGTTGGAAGTACAAGACAGAAAAGCTGGTATGATATGATCTAGGCATGAACTGAAGGAAGGAGACAGCAACGAGAGCAATAAAACTACCGGAAGAATATTTGGGAAGTAATACTGTAGCTATAAACATTAATAATATTGATCACTTCACATGTCCGTTTGCGCATGAGTGAGCATCAACATATGAGGCACGATGACGTCAACGAGAAAAACATGATCTTTTGAAATCGTTGGAGTTGTTTCATCGCTGCAGTTACACGAGCCACAAGCACTTTCTACTTGATACACCCATATTTTTTTTCGTCAGTGATATTCAAAAACAAAAATGGCTGGGAAGTTTCTGTATTTTTATGTCAAAACTAATCCCCCCCCCCCACCAAATGGTCTTTTTGCATCGTGGAGGTACAAAATTTTAAACTTTGATGAAAGAGGTATTACAAAGATAGATCTGGTACCAGCAGAGTTAGTGATGTCGGGATGGTAATTAAAAGCTGAAGATGTCTATTTTGGCTTTAAGATGTAAATATCATTTAACCACTGGAGAAACTAATATAATATTGTAGGATATCATTATGTGACATACAATTAAGCATTACATTGCCTGCCACAGGAATTATCCCTTTTAAAGGTTTGTCCTGAAGTGCAGTCTGTCAGCAATTGGCTCCAGCAATTTTGTGTAATTGCCACACATACACCTGCATAGGCCTTCAGAAACTAGAAAAGGGGACAAGAGGGGCGGGGTCCTGAAGTGCAGTCTGTCAGCAATTGGCTCCAGCAATTTTGTGTAATTGCCACACATACACCTGCATAGGCCTTCAGAAACTAGAAAAGGGGACAAGAGGGGGGGGGGGCTAAAATCCACCCAGAAAAGACTACATGTTCAGCACTGAAAGAAGTCTAGATAGCTACCAATTCCATTAGATTCAAACATATTCCGCATGCTGTGGACATACAGTGTTAGAATGGTCACTGGTTAACTCTATGCACATTGTGAGAGTACTGAGGTTGTGAGGTGACAGTTAAGAAAGGAAACAAACTAAATTCTAACTTTCATTACATGCAAACAATCCATCTGCTATGAAAGTATTTGCACTTCAAAGTATTACAAAGTACTTTCTATGTTGCGACACTAGAGCAACAATGTGACAGAGTTAATATATTTGTGTGGAAGATGTTAATTGGAGACCACTGAAAGAAGATATCAGGCTACCCTCTACAAATTGAGATGCTTTCGCAACTACCTTTTCTAACTTCACTACTATCTCTAGCACTACACCTCACAGGGCATTACATTTAGGTTACTTACCCACTTCCTCTTCATTATTTTAACTATCACTGGGGAGAAATGATAGATTCCCCCAGCTATACCTCAGCCCATTCCTGGCACTAAAATATTCCATCTCCCTCCCCATCAGCAGCTTTATGACATCAAATTTTGAGACATGGGATGTGTGCAATGAGTCAATAATGCTCAAACTTAATCTTTCCTCTTCACTACCCCTTCTGTGTACCCTTGAGACATGTGACTTTTAAATTAACATCAACTGCAAGGCCTTGCATTATGTCTGCATACATATACTATATCAGTGGAGTGTGTGTGTGTGTTTGATGATGACGACTGCGAAGACAGCCATCCACGATGGCATCTTAAACTGAAACTGTATGGAAGCCAAATGACGTCAACACCTGATGTTCTAAGGCATGTGTTCCTATATATGCTAACTACATCGCAATGCAAATGAAGTCAGTGATGCAGCTGGCATTGCTACAGGATAACATAGAGAGTAAACAGTTCATGAGAGGAAATTCCGAAGGACATTCACATCTTCAAAAGATATTTCTGGGTTTTTTCTTTCATCAGTTCCCCCCCCCCTTATCCTCTTATTCCTGCCATTAGAAGGATTCAAAGATGAATATGGCAGGCATAATACATACAGTAGTTGTACAATCAAAGTGCAGATAACGTTATGAGCCAGCAACATTTTCAGGAATTACACTAGGTAAATCATAAGTCTTCACAAAATTTCCACAATCGTTCAATGAACTTAAATTTTTCTTCAAATGTGAAATTGAAACTAGGATCCTGTCAAACTAATAGCCACTTTTCATATCCAGTTCATTCACAAATCAGATTTTGGCGATGCAGTGATGCATCACTTGCTTCAATCAATCATTACATACTGTAAGTCATTTGGAACTTGTGCAAGCAGTAATGTCAGAATTTCTCTGTGACACACTGAACAGGCATAGCTAATACTGTAATGGACATCAGTATATTCCCCAGTGAGTGTTAACCAAATTAAAGCAGCCTTTTATTTTGCTTTTGGTTACATTTCGATACTATTCTATCATAAAAAATGATCCTCAATGTTTGCCTATTCCTTGTCCCTGAAAGTAACTCAAATATTAGTTCATTCACTGGGGAAAAAAGTACTTTAATATGAGTGTACATAGGCCCCATAGTCAGCTTGTCAAATTTGGAGCGGCAAAGTGTTTGTTTGGAGGGCCAGAATTTTTGTTTGAATGGGGCATTTGCATGTATCCACCAGAGCGGTCTTTTACTGAAACCATAAATTTGAAATGCCAGAATGCCTCCCGTGGCTACGGGCCTATGTGAAGGTGTATCAATTCAGGTGCTTTAAAAGTGTTAATATAAATTTTGTATGAAATCAGGTCCAATAACTTTCTGAAACTTTGAAAACCTGACAACTTTTTGTGTTTATGTACATGCAGTGTGCATATTCTACAGTGAAGTGGGAAATATATATGTTATTAAACTGGTTGCACATCAATATTTATCAACATTCAGATGATGTATGAGCAAAACAGTGTAAATTATTCATCTGACAAAGAAGTTGAAGCATATTCCTGATGAAAAATCATATAAAAGTCACATAACTGATAACGACCAGGCCATGACTTACCGGTTTGTTTTTGATGGTTGGACTAGATACACACAGGTAGAGCTTGTCTCCGTCCTTTATACAGGCATCAATCAACGATTGTACAGACCTTTCATCTTGGAACAGGAGAAACGCATATCCTGAAACAAAACAAAAAAATCAACGACTGTCATCACCTGGAGCTTGGCACCACCGCGACATGTGTTTGCATAAATATTCAAGAATTTCTCACACTCCCGGATTTTGGAATGAGCTAATATCGTCAGCAAAGGCCTGACTGTTCTCCTCTTACAATCTACAGTAGTGGTTTAACATACTACAGCCCTGCAGCTAAGTTCCACCTACATCTACACCCACCAGACATGCATACACATTAAAGCCTGTAAATAGACAGAAAGGTCGACTCCAGTGTCAGTGTGCAACAGTGTAAACGTAATGTATGGCGAATTTAAGATCTAATTGTACATTCATAATGTTAAATTAGAAACCACAATGTGTAACCCGACAAAACTATATAGTTTTCTATAAGGCAGAGTTTACCGTGCATTATCCATAGGTTAATGCACGGTCAGCTGACAACAACTGGCCAATCAGACAAGTTCATTTGTAACAAGGAAGAACAAACAACAACTATTAAACCATTCCTATACTTTAATAATGGCCATGATGTTTGTAGAAGCACTGTAGGACAATGTGAGCTGTACATGCATAAGTTTGCGTCTTGGAAAACTTTCCAATTGCATTTTTAAAAACAATTTGTTGTTCACATCGAGTACAGATCAAATGAGAGTTAAGGTCACATAAGGTCAAGTTGAAGTTGTGAATGAGACTATCATATCAACTTCCTATAGCTCTAACTGTGTTCCTGATGAGTGGAATCTGTGCTGATTATAATCCTTCAAACGTACATGTATGTATGTTTACGAGTGCTGGTCACATTAACACTAGTCTACGCAAACGCAGTCATTGGTCTATGTGATGGAGATGCTAGTGATGTAAAATTTCCCCAACACAAATGTTTGATCACTTGACGAGAGACATTATGCCATAGGAAGGATGGTTTGTCAAGATCATGAAACTGAACTGTCCTTCATATTCACACACACACACACTAAAATACACTAATTATTCCTTCTAAATGCATATTCCGAGTGCTTCGAACAGGATTCAGCTTGCCTGCAGTAACAACGTATTTATGCTTATTAGTCTGTTAATAGAGTTAGATAAAAGCATAAATTGCAGCTCTTCTTTCTTTACAAAAACCTAAAATGGCAATAAGCACAATCTAGTGGTGGGTTTTGTCTTTTCTTTAGTATTCACTGACTAGTAAACAGTGAGTGCAAAGTACTCATTAGATTAATCTCTCTTTTCCTGGTGATTCAAGGACAATTCATCTTCAGAAGATCAATAGAATACCAGCAGCTTCAAAATGAGTTTTCTACATTTTTAGATGAATTGTTACAAAGTCTGTAACCACTAGCGCCTGACAATGCTTCCAAGGAAAATTCAAAAACCTTGACATTTTATTTGTAGTTCCAGCCAGCAGTGTTCTTTTTATGTTTTCCCCGTCGACAATGCAGTGGGACTGTATCGATGTTTATATTCTAATTAAGATATTCATCTCAAAACATATACAGTAGGTAACACTGTGGGGGAAAAATGGTCTTTGTTTATCAATTTTTGGGCACTGATAATAAACAATTGCCACATACTTCCCTTGATACCCTTAATGGTAAATAGACATTCTTACATAGTATGTGCATCAAAAATGGCCATAATTCCAAGTAAAATTAAAGGTGCTCAGTTGTTCAGATTTCAAATCAGGGGAGCTTGCTTGCATTGTTTGTTCCAAGGAAAATATTTAAAGGTAGAGAGTTGCTCTGACTTTGCGATCCTTGCTTAAAATTAAAGGTGTAAACTAATCGTGGCAAACATGTAAAAGCAACCAGAAAGCTAGCAGACTTAGTGATTCCTTTCCTTATGAGTTTAAATTGTGTATGGAATCACCTGATTGATAGAGCAACTGAGGAAAATGTGTCCTGAAGTCAAGTGCTAGAACATGATACAAGATAACTTGATCATTGCAAAAGGTATTACTCTTGTGCTGCCCTCAAATGACCTTTGACCAAAACCAACAACAATCCCAAACCAGTTCTACCTAAGGGGAACCGCCATACCACATATGAAACATACCTCAGTTATCCTTCTGAAGTTAGAGCATTTAGGAGCAAGTGTCACATTTATACATATACATATTCCATCACAATAGCATACATTCCTTCTGCCTTCAGCAAGGAATCAAAAAAGGAATTCAGAAAAAAATCCATCAAAATTGGGAGGCATCAATCTCAATATGAGTAAATCACATTCAATGGTGTAAACTGTGAACTTGGCATTCCCTTAAGGCAAAGTTTGAAACCACAAACTAATTAAACCAAGGTCAAAACACGTGAACGAAATAGAAAGCAAAAACATTTTGTTTGTGATTGTCCAGCTATGACACAATACCGGTTTGCTGCAAGTTCACTAACTGTATGATACAAATTGACAATTCACTACTACTCCTCAAAGATGGTTCTGTACATAGGAATTTAAATGCCCTATGATGCAGAGAAAAGTCTCTCTCTCGTCATACAAACATTACCCAGCCAAAGCTAAGAGGCAATAGTCATCATCACCTTGCCAGAAAGAGCAAAGACAGATCTACATCAGGGGGTATGGCTGCTTCTTTGGATGACAAATGCAGCCGCAATGCCAAAATTAAGTAAAGTGAGCACAAGCAAGTTAAGATCAATTTCAAAATGTTAGGAGAGAACAGCCGAGGATGTGCCAAAGGGGGCCTACAGGGACGAGTCTCCATAGCAACCTACCGTGCGCAGGGCTTAATCATACTGTCACTTGGGTTTTGCAATTGCATTAATATTTTTCCCCCTTTTCATCTAAAACCACTTGCTCTACATATGCAAACGACGGTTATTGATTTTACTGATGAAGCTCATCCCAACTTAGCAACTTCAAATGGATTGTTAACAATTAATGCAAAAGCCTAGCTCTACAACAGAGGATAGGTTTTTGCCTCAGTCTGCAATTCAAAGTGAAACACATAGATTGTATGTGTCACATACTGTATACAGTGTATATAAATGCTACAGACTTGTATGGCTATTTTCCGACTAGTTTAAAAGCTGTAAAAATAAAGCTTAAAAAGCAGTATTGAACCAGTTTGATTTTATGCTTAAATACCTTACTCCAAGATTTCAACTGTACATGTTGTTACTAAACATTGACTCAAAACTTGACTAACTTTGTTCCAATGTTTTTGTAATACTATATCTGTGATAATATGCTCGTCAAAACTGCATATTATTTTACAAAACTTCACACCAAACAAGTTAGTTGGGGAAAAAAGATCAAAAGGACTAAAGTGGTTGACCACACTAAATCCATTCTTTCCAGCAGGATTGATGAGCCTCATAAGTTTTAATAAAGGCTGATAACTAAAATGTTGGTAGGGAAATACAATCTTGATTGTTAAGCAGTGTTTTGAATGGTTGGCAGCATACAGTACAACAAAATAAGTTTTGTGGCTATAGTTAAGTCATCCTTTTTAAGGCCGTGCTCACGAGATCAGCAATTAAACTGGTAATGCATTTAATTGAACGAAAACATGGCATGCGTTACACTGCTGGTTTTCCTCATTCAAATAGGCCTAGTATACATGTATCCTACAGAAGTGTATAAGTCCTGATTTGTTATTTAGTAACAACAAAGTATATATTTAAACCGCAGGGAAATTGTTCAGCAATGCGCATATTTAAACACCTTACTTCATAGTGTTGATGCCAGTATATCCTGCTGTACACATGTCCCTAAGTCATGAAATTATGATTATAGTTGTTGCTCTCAGCCATTAGTAACCACACAGTCCATATTTAAACAACATGATATTTGTTCACGGATGTGCATATTTAAACACCTTCATCTATAAAATCCTAACCATGAAATGTTTCACAGTAACTTACTTTTAAAACAGCATTAATGATGTGCAGCACATCTGTTGTACAGTAGATGTATAGAATATCCTACACATGTCACATGCATGATTACAGTAGTTGTTCTCAGCCATTAATAACCACACAGTCCATACTTACACCACATGAAAATTGTTCAAACATTGTTTAAACATCTTCATCTATAAAATCTGAAATAATTCACAGTAACTTGCTTAATAGCATTAATGCCAGTACATCCTACATGTCCCAAAGTCATGAAACTGTAGTAACAGTATAGTTGCTCTCAGCCATTAGTATCCACGCAGTCCGCAGTTAAACCACATGAAACTGTTCCAGCTATGTGCAAATTTTAACACCTTCATGGCTTAATTCCTAAATATGAAAAACTCTCAATTTCTCAGCATCATTGCCATGGTTGACTGTTTGTGTTCGAGAGTAGCATAATAGATAAATCGATGCTGGTCATAATTGAAACAGATTCAAAGCTAAATAAGAAAATGAAGGTTCATCAAGATGAGAACCGACAATAAGAATGGTCTCTATCTTGCAAAAAAAATCTTTTGCCATTTAATTTCAGACTAAGTCTAGTTTAAAATTAAAATGTGAACACTAGCTACAAGAGCCAGTAACTTTTGCAATAATAGTGATATTGACTTTAACATTTTTTAATCAAAAATTATCCAGGAAAATCCCCTTTAAGTTCAGTCAATGACCGCCGCAGCATGGAAGATAGGAAAGTCTGTGACTTCGACATTGGAAACATTCAATTTCCATTAATAATCTCTATATAAAAGACACATTCATTCACAGCCCAAGGGATTGCATTAAATGTGCTTGACAGTAATGACTTGCCTGCATAGGGAATTTCACGACAGCAACAAAATGAGACAAATCAATTTTTTATTCCCTCCACAATGAATTGTAAAATTAAAATTAGCCTAGTACTACAGCAGCAAAATGAAACTGAAGGAATATTAACCAACAGATGAACAATGTACCAGCTTCCTCTAGAGGCTTTCCAGAATAAATATTGGTACAATTTGCAATTGGCAAAATATTTGGCCTATACAAATATCCTAAAGAGGTAGTCACATCTTAAAGCCATCATGCTTCAATTGTTATCCTGGATGGAACCCAAATTCTTGTCCTAGCCTAATGCTAGATTAGTCACATTTAAACATCAACTTGGGTGTCTGTACCGCAAAACTTTACAATTTTGTCTTCCTTTTTGGGTTGTGTTACTTTTACACTGTGTCATTCTAGCCAAATGAGGTAAATATTCACTCATCTGCAGATACTGTACTATGCAGTGTGGGATTCAGGATTTCTCAGAAGAGGCGGCAATTATCATCTCTGAATAATCATTGCAGTAGTACTGTACATAGCAGTGCATGAAAGAAAACATCAGTGCAAATCTCCAATACTTACTGGGTTTGGGTATTTTCCAAACGACGACACTTACCTGTCTCAATTCTACACATGCACTCCTCAAATCTACCTACTGTAGCTTACAGATATCAATATGCTGTAAGGAACATCAGGACAATTTTTCTTTGCTTTTCACAATTGTAAAGAACAATTTAAAAAAAAAATTATGTTTCATCTGTAGTCACTTGATTCTCTAAGACGACTTGAAATTTAAAGCTGACAATCTAGTTATGAACTAATACTAGTGGAATTCACTAGAACTTTACAGTATTTCTAACAGAGTGTGATCACAGACATGTTGTGACCTCCCCTTAATGGTCTAATTGTGATTAAGTTTTTGTTTATGGTTGATAATTAAGATGTACTCTTCCTGATTCACAATTGTTCAAATATATCAGGAAATATAACTTCCATAATGTGAGACAATTTTAACAGTGTCATTTGATGTCTGTTCCTTACGAGCATAACTTCCTTTTTAAACTGATGCAATAGTTTATCTTAATTCAAGGTGAATTTTCCATTTTTCAACTATAAATAGTAACTTCAATAGTAAGAACTATGATAATAGGATATTTCAGATAGGGATTGAATCAGGCTCACAACTGAACTTCTACAGTAAGTGCTACAAAGTTGAACTTCTACAGTACAGGACATTAATTAATGTTAAGTTTTAATTAAAACGGAAGACATTATGAAGCAACTGACATTAGAAAGAATCATTAGCATATGAGGCCGAAACGGAGGATATGAAAGGAAAATAGAATTTTGTACATGTTGGTAATTGCAGAGGACAAAACATCAAATATTTCGTAGGGGACATAGCAATTAATGGAAGTTTAGTGAGCAATATACAAATGCCATAAATTTTAGGATGGATGTCTTAAAAATATCCACTGTAAATTGCTTTCTGGGTTTTTATTTCAACTTTACTGACACTATGTGTTGTTTCTCATTTTATACTACCTAGATTAAAATCTATAAAGCAATAGCAAAAACTGGACATTCTCAGCAAAAGTAGGCAAAATTCATCAGTGTATTGTTTTTTTCCTATAAAGAACCTTCAAAACATAAAAATTTAACAACTTTACTACCTTTGGAACTACTTTTGGAATTCTGTTTAGAAACTGAAATTTGCATCTACACGGAATCGTCCGTTAATACTGCGACATCTATCTCCCAATTCCACACAATGACACAGATACGCGCAGACCATCTGTGTAAAGCTCAGTTTGCACTTTACAAAGAGATTGCTGTCTTTGATTACTTATAGGAATGACAGTTTGAAAGAGAGAGCAGACTGGTGGAGTTCAAGTTTCTAATATGGCTAATGACATGTATACCACCAGTACTTGGGTATTGAACTTCTACTTGTGCTTTCCTATTGATGGTCAAAAGATATCATGTTGCTGACATTGCCCTGTCATAACATCATCTACCAAATATAAAGTGATTTAGTGCTCTGTGAGTCAACAAATGGTTAAGTTGTCACATGCCAGGTGCACACTACCCTACTCAGAGTGAACACGACCCGGCTCGTCGGAGCGGACTTTTTCGATAGTAGGTCATGACCGATTTGACTTCATACGACTGCTCCTGCTGCACACTGAGCCCAACACTGCCAACAAAGCCACTCTCGTCTATTAATGACTCAGTGCTTAATAAGGTCACATACAAGAATTACTTTCCTGCAATGGGTGACATTAATTGAAACTGGGCAGTTCTCCTGACTGTAGCGATGTGACTTCAAACTGGCTAACTCTTCACCAGCTGTAGTTGCTAGCACACACACACACACACACACACTGCCCAGCTATTCACAAAGGTCGAACTGAGCCAGGCAGTGTGCAGCCAGCTATACAGTGATGATAGTGTAGGCGATTCTAGTAATTGGGAATTTAAGACAATACGTTTGTAACAATATGATCAAATCAACAAAGAGAAACGGAGGAGAAAGCCTTTGTTACCGGTCTGGGCTTTTATTGCCGGACAGACAGTTAAATCATTCACATGATAAGAAATGCCACAAGATAGCACTAGATTAAAAACAGATTGCTCGTAATTTTATTACAAAGCAATTGATTATAACATTGATGTGAACGTTGACAGTGCAAAAAGGAGCAAGTGGAAGGTATACATTATGAAGCGCGTCAAGAACAAAGTAAACTGACTGACTCTCTAATCGACTAATTACATCCTGTTTGTCTTTGGCTCAACATTATATTATACGTGCTTTTAGAGAATTCCTTAAAGATTGATTGGAAACTAGCTCAGTCCAGCACATGCATACTGTACTTACCTTTAGGTGGGAAATATGACTTGCTTTCGGCTTTGTGTGGCCAATCGACAACAAGACTGCCAAAGTGTCGAAAGCTTGCTGTGATTTCCTCTGAAGCAGAGAAAGAGAAAGAAAGATTTATTCTAAAATGCCGTAATGGAAAATGGCTTAAAATAACACATTTTGAAGAGTTTCTTCTAAAGCCAGTCAATTCTGCAACTGATTACAGTCTTCAACAACAGGCAATCACATTGATTATTTTTATTGCGATTAAGAGACAAAATTCTGAGGACCTTAGAAATCATGAAAAAGATCTTCAAGGTACAGTATATACTGTACTCTATGCATAAAAATACATGGCAACAGCTAGTTGTCCATGTGTGCAATTCATTGCCCTTGTACTCGAGCAATGTGAAATTTAAGATGCATAGTTAATATCCTGTACCTATTAAAACTACCACGGTGATACTTGCAAGATAACAAACCAGATGCAGCTCGCTTCTTTCTGCTTCACATTTTATGCCTACTCTTCCAGTTCAGTTGTTACGTGAGCAACAATTACAGATTTTCATTTGCGAGGCAGGTTCAACTTGCTGTTGTACTGTTCCTTCTCAGATGAACATAAAACCATTACCATAAGAAGTGATGTGAACATTACCAGGTTATTTAAATACTCTCTCAAGCATACAAAAACATGACCATATGGGGAAGGGGTACATGTGACATTAGGGGATGCAACTTTTTGATATTTTAACCAAACCATCAAGTACGCAGACAAAATTGGATGCCCCTCAATCTAAGTAATTGTATGGATCTTTGTGGCTAAAACCCTTTGTCTGCTCTTAAAAGCTACTTCTAAAATTCCAATACAGAAAGATTTCTGACCCACAAAATATATCTTATTTTTGCCTTATTTGCCACCATACGATGATTATATGCCTACTTTCATCATTCCAATTGCTATATTTATATGATCTAAAGATGCAGATTATGTGTTAAGGTACAGGATCCAGTTCGACTCGAAAAATTATGAGTGTTGTAACTGAAACATTTGAAGACATCAGATTCAGAAAATTCTTGCAGATGAGTGTCATGTTATTCATTACTGTAGGACTTACTGTACTGTAAATGATACTGTACATACAGAGAAAAATAATAAAATGTCATCAACAGAATCAAAGAGGCAAATCCAAGTTGTCTGACAGCCCTCAAAAAACTCCCTTACAAATCAACCGCGAACTACTAAAAACTGTACAATATATCATGTATGCCTCTATCATAGTGTTTTCTCAACATATATATATGGTGTGTAACAGATACAGTACATCCATAGGGAATTAATGTGAGAACTGTCCATACCGTTCTGTACATTGCATTGGATATGCTTTGAGCTACAACTTGTTTTACTAGAATATCGACTACATTATTAAGTATGTAGCATGAACCAAAGGAATAAATTGGTTCTCGTTAGTTGCCATCCTGTAATATATATTATTACATCCACCACCAGCATACCTTCAAATGAGAAAGCTGCAATTAGACCTTGGATACAGACTTTAATCAGGCACATTTCACTAATGGAAAGCTGTTACAACTCAAACCTTCAATAAATTACTGCAGATGCTCTGTACAGAAACAACTGTAAGTTTTGTACACATTTTAATGGACTTGTGCTGTTTCATGGCTATTCCTCTTTCAAATAGTACTTGCATACTATAGGTCTGTCCTCTCTCCCCCCCCCCCCCCCTCTTCTCTTCTCAAATGCTACTGGATGTATTAATAAAGAATTTTTATGATGAAACTACCATCAAAACCTTTAGGCATGAAACAAAAAGAAATAAATAGAAAATCCACCCTTTAAGAAAAATGCATGCTTTTTCCCTTTTTGTGCACAGTACTGCTATGGTAAAAGAGGAAGATTTTTTGAAATTGAATAACTACAGTGTTATAATGTAGACTAAGTACAAAGAATTGGCTAGTCAATTGCAATTATGTCAGATGATTTGTAAACAAGTAAACATGAAATGATGGATGTTATGTACTTTCACTTTCAAATCCCACTTGTAACTTTGAACACAATCGGAAGAATGTGTAGATTCAGTTTTGCTTCTCTCTATGATATCGCCAACGCGAAAAACAGATATTCCCTCCTACTCACAGAATAGTTTGTGAATGCCACTCAGACTTCAAAATTCCTAACATTGTGGACCTTTTCACATCATTTATATTTTAACTACAACATCACAAACATACATGCCCATCCCCCCCCCCCTGCCTCCTACCTCAGCACATTTTTTCCCTTAATGCAATAACAAAAATGTCACATTTTGGCTCATACTGTAATGTATTTCACAAATGTATTGAGTGACGAGGGAGGGCAGTCATTCATAATTTTATATGCAGATTTCCTCTGCCTTGCAAATCACCCATCACATACTGATGGTGCTGATATCTATAGTTGCTTCAAAAATGATCAAATTCTACTTACATAATTACATTACATATATACACATAGAGTTTGTACACTATCCAATGTCTGATATACCAAACTTCCAAATAACCTTTATTGAAGGCGAAATGTAATAACTATTCTTTTGTAAATTTGCCTTGGACAATCAGTGAACTGTTTCAAATATATCCAGCATTCACTCTCACCAATAAACAGCTACACTCTTAAGCCAAGCATGTCCTTGTTACTGCCATTAAGCAAGCCTGTGTGGGAGTTCTTCTACCAGCCAGCGTCAGTAACACCGGATGTAAATATCAAGTATGGCTGATAATTTTTTCATTGTGCAATGTCGATTCCAGAAAGTGTGCACAGCTGTTGTGCAGACCTGCATACATGTACAAATTATAATCGTTCCACGAAAAAATTTTACAGCGTTAATTTGGTTCATTAAAGAGTAGTGTAGATAAAATGGCAATCTAGAATTGAGGCTAACATGCCTATTCCTATTACTTCTGAAGAGGGTTTTTATCTATTTCCTTAATTTAATTACTACTGTTGCAGATGCTTATGTCTTAGTCATTGCACGTAATAGCAATTACGTGCGTGCTACAGTACTCTCTACTCCCATTTCCAACCAGTACATTTATGTTTAACGAATGGGAAGTTACATATGATTTATTCATAACAGGAATCCTGTTGGCTTATTGTACCTCATCCATACAAGGCCATGGCACACACTGATTCAGAGAATTCAATGTGTAATTGACGACACTTCCCGTTACCGTTGTCTACATTTTACTACAAACTCTATATATTTTCTTATGTTTCCATGACGTTTCTGCATGAATGATTAATTTTAACACAAACATATACACATGTATACATGGTTTGGATCCATATTAAACTTTGTTGATTAGAAAGTCTGTTTTGCAATATATATATGATTTGCAGTATTCTACACAGAAAGCAAACACTGCAGTGACTCCATACCAGTATAGAATATGTATATAGCCAGGCTTGGCACCAGTCGGCTTACAAATCATCATGGTACGGTTGGTACCCTACATTTTTTGCAATCGTAACAAACCGGTTAATGGATTGAAGGGTGGGTTGTACAGTAGGTGCCAAGTAGCACTGCAAATTGGAGATAGGTAATATTATGTGGTATTCACATGTATATCTTTCTTTATCAATATGGATTATTAGCATAACCACGCTCAAACGATGGATTCTCCTTCACTTCCATACATACAGTGTAATGACTGTACATTAAAAAGGAAACAAATTTGCATAATCCTTGCATCGGATAACAAGTATGTACAAGTGTATTCACTGGTCCGTCATGGTAACATGTATTTTAATAATGCTATCCAATGACTTAATCCAATTCCAACTCAATGACCAATGGTGCTTCTTTCCAAATCTACGGTACCATTCCAACATAGAGAACAGCTCATGAATAAAAAGTTCAGGCAGACATTACATGTACATTTATGCTGAGAGGGAGATCTTAATTTGCAGGTCTCATTGAGATCTTCAACGGATCAAAAGATCCAAGATAGAAAGAAAATTGACTAATGATATGATACTAATACAGATGTCCATGGTAGGTCTACCATAACTAGATACTATGGGATCTTGTCACGTGGTTGCCTCGAATATATGCAGCTCTTAAAAAGGCATTTCTCTGCAACGTTTGGATTATGCTCAGATAGATAGATAGCAGAAATGGATGCTACCAGCATATATTCATACAGAACTGCTGCGTAAGCAGCAATACATGTATTTATATATTTATATAACACTTTTAACGGAGAATAAACAACAGAGTGGAATTACAGAACGTGATGAGCTACTGGTCAAACTCAACAATAACCGATATACACAAACAGAAACAATTTTATGTAAAAGGAAACCAGGGTCACCAATTCCCCGTTTTAACATTTCATTATTAATCAGTACTAAGACTGTAGTCAAATTTCTACAAGTCTTTTTTATCCTGAGAGGAATCTCCAATTTCTAATTCTATGTCCTTCCAAGAATACTGTTTCTTTGGTTTCTAATGTCCTCTTGACCTTGAAAGTCATTCCCTAGAATCTTGAATATGATGAGTTCATCTAGGTCGATATCTGGGAAAACTTGACCTGCTATTTGCAGGTGGTATTATTTCAGTGGTATTAAGTGAAGGAGAAAAAAATGCTGCCAATGTCTGTGGAAAGAAACCAAGATGGCTGCATATTGCACTCTGTTCTTTCTCAAAGAAAATACATTATATGTAGAGGAATTTGAAAGATAACCAACACAAGGCGTCGCATATTGGTTGGTTGAATGTCAGTCTCAAACTTTGAACCTTTAGTTTTTTGGAGAAGCTGTTCAATGCTTTAAAATATCAGCTAACCTGTGTGGAAATGAAAGGGTAATAGGGGGAGGTAAGGCAGGATGGTTGCAAAAGAAGAGTCTTATTCGAACTACTTGGTTAAGATGGTTGTTTCCCCCACTTGAAAAATTTGATTACATCATTAAATGGGTTGAAATAAGTGTCCACATCAGCTGGAGGGGAGGGGAGGGGGGATGGAAGTTAGGGGTGAGGTTTGCATCACCTATGAAGGCTTAGAACAAGCTTCAGCTTTTGCAGCTCAGATTCAATGAGACTTTTGCAGTTTGCCATTGATTGCTAGGTATCCTTAGGTTGCCCTCCGTACATGTCCGATAAAGGTCTAACACTATTCTTTACTGTAATTTGAGATTTGCATACAAGTCAGAGAGTGGGAAGTGACCACAAAGTAGACCTGCCAAAGGGGTCTCTGTGCATTTATACAAATTATATTGCAAACTATAAAATTGGAGTGCAAATGTAGACATGACAACCTGGGTAACAGAGAGCTGTTATTAATACAGTACACTTGTTGCCACGGAACTACTGGGAACCTCACCAGCAATCCTCTCAGATGATCAGCTAATCCTAATGACAATTGATTGTTTGTTTGTTTGTTGTTTTTCTAATCTAACTTTTCTCAATGTGCAGTCTGAGCACAAAATAACTTCAAACCAATTAACCATACTACTATCAGCCTTGGCTATAATACTTTAACGACAGATGTACACATATACCGTATAGAATAAGAAGTGATGCTGAAAACATTTCCAGTGTGTAGTTAGGTAGATAGGAAAGTGCAGATGTGCAGTGGGAGACAGGTAAGAGAGGAGCCAAGTAAATTATTGCCACTTAAATGGCAAGGCTAATTTACAAAGATAACTGCACATTATGGAACTTAAATCAAAGCCATAGAATTAGAATAGATGGATATTCTAATGCAATTAACTTATTATTATTATAATTTACTACGGTATTCTACAAACTACCGTTACATTCAAAGGAATAAATTTATCAAATTAACATAAACTTGCTACATTTTTCAAGGATGGATATGGTAATTATGGTATCATTCTTTTAAAGAGAGTTAAGTCTTTAGATTTTTGTACAGATTTATGCACAAGCACTAATTAAAGTCAAGTCTATTTTCCATGTAAATTAAGTATGCTGTACAACACTCTACATTTACACACATATTTAGCCAACACACAGTTCAACTTGTAAGACCAGAATGCAAATATTGCATTGTGGTTTCGATGATGTAACATGAGCAGTTTTCTTCATGAATCTGATGTAAAGTATAATGAGGATGTACAACACACTTGATCTTAGTAATACAGTGAAAAGCAGTGTGATGTGACAAACAATAAATTGACAAGGAACAGGCTATCCTGAAATGACCTCAACAACAGTCTTCTTTGTACTAAATATGATAGATACATCAACATACTTAATTAATATGACAGCTGCCCTTGCTGAAATATTGTGTAAAACAGGGTTTTCACAATTTTACCTCTGGTGAACTCAAATGACCATTGACCTAAGGCTTCTTGTACTCAATGTGGTACAGTTACATACCAAATATGCGATCTGTCCAAGCTTCCCTTGCGATATTATGTTTAGGAAGGTGCGTTAGTGTAGAGAGACAGGTGAGAGGGGAGTGAAGTAAATGTTTGGCGATAGTTAACTTCAAATGACCTATGACCTCAACCAAAAGCAATAATAGGCTCCTTAAATTCGATATGGTACATCTACAAACCAAGTTAGAAATCTGTCCAAGGTTCCTTTCTTGCAATATCATGTTTACAAGGCTTTCATAATTTGACCCCTGGTGACCCCAAATGACCGTTGACCTCAACCAAAACAATACACTAATTGTACTCAATGTGGTACTTCTACACACCAAATATGAGGGTATGCTTATGCTTTCCTTCTTGATATATCGTGTTTACAAGCTGGGCTTCACAAACGCACACACACACACACGCACACACACACGTACGCCATCATGAATGCAAAGGTTACGATTATCATCGAAACCAAGTAAGCAATTATTTCCTTCCTGGATAAATTATACTAAACATCACTGCTTCTGCTAAACAATTTTAAATTTTGCCTAAGTTACAACTTTGAAATCTCTGTTTAATGTTGTAACACTCTGTGCTTAGTCTTGAAAGAAACTGAAAAGAAAAACCTTTTTCTCAAAAGGAACGATCACCTTCGGTGTTACCATTCTGGATGGTCGTGTAAAAGGCAGTCAAGCACTCCTACGTACTGTAGATTTATAATGCATACAGCTGTGCATACTTCGTTACTGCATACTATGCAATGTAACCATCCAAGGCCATCCGCAAGCTGCATGTTGACATTTTATGTTTAATACAACATATTGCTCTCTTCATGAATAATCATTACATTACAGTATACTGAACACGGAGGTTTCAAAACTGCTTTATCTGTTGAGGCTCTATCCATTAGCTCTCCATGTTACATACATACATGTTTTGCTGATAAGCCATTTATCTTAACAAACTTGCTGTAGAGATTGCCCCGAGGCCCCTGTCCTTCTAAATATCGCAAGTTCGAACTTTGATATATACATATCATGTACAGTAGATCTGAGAAATTAAGTTTCCAGATGTACTTGTACTTAGAGCTGATTCATCAGAGGCTCAGTCACCTCATCTCTGAATGAACACTGAAAGGACCACGAGATGACGACGTTGATGTAACAACTTTAAGTGTTCTTAATCCAGTTAATCCACTTAATCCAGTCAACTTTTTGATGGGGTGGTTGTTTGGTGGTTGTTTGGGGATGGGGGAGGCAACATAGGAAGAGCATATTTAATGGATTTATGGTATCATGGTACTACACCAGTAGTCGCCATTGTACTTCATCTTAGTTAGTCTAGGATTTTCAGATGACATACAGTATCTCTCACCTTCATCTATATCTGGAGGCAGTCCACCCACAAAGACCTTTCTTGAGTACCTCTCCGGGAGATAGTCTGTTGGGGATCGAGGAGAGATCTGCCCCGGTGAGCTCAATGAGGGTACAATTTGATCGTGGTTGTTCTCGTCTAAAAAGTTGTCCATTGACGGGAACATGGATGACGAAGGCCCTGAGGAAACAACAAACGGCAACATCGGTACATTATCAGATCTGGAATCGTCATGTTTACATACATGTTAAATACTGTTTCGATTGATAAATGTGTTCCAGGTTGGTAATAAAACCATGCAAAATAACTCAATATTATCCTAAGACTTGTACAGTTTAGTTTCATCATTTTAAAAATATTCCATAAAACTACAGAGAGTAACAAATGTAAGATTGCTTTACTTTATACTACAGCAGAGTATGTTCCAATATTTATAACTTCAAAGCTTGGCATCTGAACCAGGCTTTATACAATAACACTTTTTTATCACTGCATCTCCCTAGTTGATAAAAACTATAGGGAAAATCTGTGATGACTAATAAAACCAAGCAAGAGCGTATACAAATGAATATACAATCACAGTGACACACCAATAAGTGTTAAGTACTGCATTAAGTAACATACACACAGGGCTTGGTGTATGAATACTTACCAAGCAGTTGTCTAATAACAGTAAAAATGAGATCACATCCTCTTATACTGCACTAGAACAGACTTCTGGTATTTATGTTTTATTTTCACTTCTGACAATGATAAATTTATGACTCATTCAATTTAAGGTATGCCCTATTCAGCAAGCTACAGTACATGATATATACAATGTTAGTTACAGCACTATTAAACCTACACTGATGAGCTTTCTAAATGGAAAAGGTACAATTCTTTGATCAACTTCAACTTAGCTTGATAAATTTCACCTCCAACTTCCTATCCAAAACATCACCTGGTTGCTCAGCTATATTATGGTAAATTTGTGTGTCTCTAATGTGTAATGCTGACAATAAATGCTGACAGAATTCTGTTCACCTGACCTTTCTTCGACTAGTCAAGCCAAAAGCTTCAAAGCCAAAAAAACAGAGTTCTGTTCAATTAACTAAGCAAGAAGGATTTGGCATGGCTGTTTCATCAATCCAACCTACAGTATCCCCTGAGATTACCAGTGTGTGTATATATATTCTGCCAAAGGTAGCCAGCCACTTAGTGCTAACATTGCCAGGGGCAGACTTAAAACAACTGAACAGCACACATATATATCATTCTCAAAGATTTTTATTAAAAAAAATATATATTTATCATAAAAAATTGGACAACCAAGCTGTAAATTTCCAGGGTTTTCTTCCTTTTTATTTTTTTTTATTTTTTTGTAGCTACAAAAGGAGAGCACACTATATAGGCATCAGTTATGAATGGCATTTTCAACTCAACTGATCTCTAATATTAACGACAACATTGAACATGATGTAACTTATGAAACCTTTGAGTTGGGGAAGATAGATACAGGCCTTGTTCACATGTGAGAATGGATCTTGTTTTCCCTGAACCCCCACAAAAACTGTAAATGGGGCACTGGATCAAAGGACTTAAAAGTAAGAGCATTTTGCAAGGCACAAGAAGGTCACAATGACACAATGACTCCAAATACTTAGCAAGTCACAGACCTACAGCACATACAGTGATCTACATGATCTTGAGCATTCACACAACAATACTGATCACCCTGGTAGGGTCAGGAACCCCTTGCGTTTATTCTCAAATGTAAACGAGACTACAGACAAAATGTGTTCATAGCAACTGTTTGGACTCCGGTAGTCCAGTTTGATCATTCTTTTGATGTTGCTTGAATACTGAAATCCATAGTCCAGTTTGACTTTGTATCATGAATTTTGAAATTTTACATATTTGCATTTTACATACAAATATATGAGGACAATGTTTCCATCAGCATGATGAAATGTTTAGAAGAAAATAAAAGATATCAATAATTATTCATGAGTTCTTTCATTTCCAATAGGATTAGAGAGTCTAGGAGGGTTATTTCTGATCAACTGCAATTTTTATTTTAAAGAGTAATTCTCAGTTATACTTAGGGTTTGGTGGAAGGGTGAATCAAATGCAAAATGCTCAGTTTATAAGTGTTAGCTATGGCTATCGGAATACCACCCACTGCAAACAAGAGGCTTATACAGTAGGACATTGTATATTAGATTAAAGTCAGTGTTTTTTGAAGAACCACATTGTTATACTACATAGTATTAAAAGATAGAGGTCTGTGCCCTGAAGTTATTCTGTGTGCATGTCAGTCATTGAATTGAAAGAAGACATGTCACTTATTCAAGCTGGGTCGTAATCCATACAATTACACAATGTACCCAATGTACCGCTAATCTGCAATTAAACCCAAGGCTCACTATTTCTTTGCACGGTTTCATCTGTTCAGAAAGAATTGAATAGAAAAATTCTCATTCACTTAACACAAAATGTGTATGGTAAAGCAAACAAATCTTAAAAGCTACAAATTTTCCTATACAAATGCATAGGTTAGTCATTTTTAGTGATCAGATTCAACTTTTTGTCACAAAGCTCCAATTGCACGGCCTTTGCCAACGAGATGATGCTATGCGAATGTTACCAAACTGTTAATTAGTTTTCTCGAGACAGCTGTCCCTGCATTCAATAGGAGCTGTCTTGAGGAAATCTCAAACCTACGTACAACACAGCGACACACAGCTCAGCTTTAGTACTAGCCACGATATGTGATGCTTTTGCAGCTGTATTGTGAAGCTTTCATCCAATATTGAACCTGTCCAGGCAGCGAGAGTCTATTTATGCATTAATTACATCTAGCGTAATTATTTCCTCATTCATGACTGCCCACTTCAGAGGATTCTGTGGAGGCAATCCTAAGTTGTAAATTCATAACAGATCGTTCTGTGAGGCAACTCTGAGTGCAAAATAAATATTTGAAGCTATATGGAGAGAGACTCAACATACTAGGTGTAGTTAGTACTGTAAAATCACAGTTTGTAAACCATGGTGATCTAACACACGTCAACTCTGTGAGTGCAGTGAGCAAATGTTACACCATGCCAAACTCGTACAACATGTGATAAGTGAATATTTGCTTTGACTAAATAGAACACGCATTGCATTTGAATGAAAGTAAGAAGAGACCTCAACTGCATATTATCGAATACTATCAAATCGAATGCACAAAAACATATTCATAAGTCTTTTATCTAATTGTTTAAATTATCACTGGATTGGTTCCATTATTTACAGTCAAAGTACAATGAATAGTTGAATACAGATTAACTTTCATTATTAAGTTGTAGACCTAGTATAAAATAGTCAAGTTTCAAACTATGCCCAGAATAATCTATATGTGATACAATCTCTACTGCACAATCTTGTTACTTTGAAATCAGTATTTAGCTCAGTTCTGTAGGCCTCAATATCTCTTATCTACGGAAAACCAAACATTGAATATGACATGTGCAGTACAAACACATGTACTTGGAAACTTTCTCATCAAATTCAAATGGTGGTGATTAATTTGAAATTCCAAGTGTGATATTGGGGTTTTAATAATTAGTTCACACGTTGCAGCTGTTTATATCGAAGGCTACAAACGAATGGACAGCGCGACAATGGCTAGAATATCAATGAAATAATTTTCTAATACTTGATACAGGAGGAGAGATAGGGAGAGAGTGTGTGTAATTAATTAGCGATGCTAGAGTATGTTAATTTCATTGATGGATACTTAAACCGATACCTAAATTGTTTTGGTAGTTAATTCACACCACATCATCACTCAGCCTCAAGGACTACTGTATACAGAAATTACCTAGAGCTGTATCAGTGAGAATTTTAGAATATCAGCATGCGAAGTATATATCACTGTCCTTTAATGGTTGGTACAGTATTAACTACATTGTATATAAAGCAGTGAGCTCTGACGAGATTCCGGAAATTTGTGTTCCAGTTGGCTCTGTTTTTTTGCACTGTTTTCGCTGTGGAAAGAGACTGTGTACAGCTGTGCTACTTAGTGAAGTCATATGGGGCGG
The DNA here is from genome assembly GCA_000934455.1 of Apostichopus parvimensis. NCBI lineage: Eukaryota > Metazoa > Echinodermata > Holothuroidea > Aspidochirotida > Stichopodidae > Apostichopus > Apostichopus parvimensis. The sequence continues at coordinate 88,268 of KN884384.1, forward strand.
ATCACAAGATACT
>KN884385.1:34628-44868 GCA_000934455.1 Apostichopus parvimensis
ATTTCACATCCTGTCTGTTCATTCTCCATTTCACGTCTTGTCTGTTCATTCTCTACTACACTTCCTGTCTGTTCATTCTCTACTTCACTTCCTGTCTGTTCATTCTCTACTTCACTTCCTGTCTGTTCATTCCCTGCTTCACTTCCTGTCTGTTCATTCTCTATTTCACATCCTGTCTATTCATTCTCTACTTCACGTCCTGTCTGTTCATTCCCTGCTTCACGTCTTGTCTGTTCATTCCTTGCGTCACTTCCTGTCTGTTCATTCCTTGTCCCTGCGTCACTTCCTGTCCGTTCATTCTCTACTTCTCATCTTGTCTGTTTATTTTAAGTACTGTAGCTTCCTATGTTTCATTATTATAGCGGTTTAAGCGTACAGTATTTTTATACTTTAAATTGCGATATTTCGGTCACATTTCACTCTCCACTGGCTGCCAAATAATGGAACCTGTTCATGGAGCGTACATCATTGTTCTTGAGATGTCCGTTATCTTGAATAAACACAATGTCATTTATTAATATCGATCTATTAAAGTTAGAGGGACTCATAATGCTTGGCTTTTCATCCCTAGTTCTGTTTTAGTTATTATTATGATGATTTCGGTTTTACTTCATCTATTTGTTTGACACAATTCCATCCGATGCAACAATTCCTACGTCACGTGCACAAACCGTGCAAATATATGCCTATATGCCACAAACGAAGCTATTTACACAGTTAACAAATCATAATCTAGTCACATCCACTACTTTTAATATATGCAAGTGTGTCCATTGAAGGAGGTAAAAAGATAGAATGTGAACACTTGAGCGTAAAATCGAGAGCCATTAACTCAATTTGATCACTCTAAAAGCTTCAAACCAAACAGTGTTCTACCGAACACGTCCGTATCGACAGAGTAAGACAAAAGTCAAAAGAGTAAAAGCAATCATGCGTAACTGCGAGAATTGTAAGGAAAGCAGTATTGATAATCGTGAATAGATTTAGAATATCCAACTATAGGGAGGTATGTTGTGCAGCTGTAATTTCTGTCACTGTGAGAAGTATTTGAAGTGTTCAGATGGCTCTCCTTGTGCATCGGGCCTCCCTCACTTCATATAAATAACTGTGGTCGAATGTTATGGACATACGTCTGTGACTACACCAGGTCTAAGATTCAATTCCTACCTTAGCCTGATGAGTCACAAAAGGACGAAACCGGTCGTCGCGTGTAATTTTTTTTTTTTTTACCTTCTTTAATTTCAAATTTCCATCATACCACATCTCACACTTTAATTTCATTCCTGTGACATGAAATCGTGTGAAAACTATTCAAGTTAACGTTCCAAGCTAGATCCAGACAAGCCATCGAAAAACTTACCTAACAATGATCTTTTACCAGAATAGACACATTATATAACTGCATGCCCTCATAATGTTTTATGATTGATTTTATTTATGTTACCTTGGTTACAGTAGTACATCTCACATACAGCTAATACTATACCTTTCGTGTTTTAGTCTCAACGTATAAAGTCGTGCGAATAACCACGAATTCGCCAATAGTAAATCTAAAATAACGACACATGCTCCCGCGAGGAGGCATCATCATTCATGCTGACCCCTCAAGAAAATCAAAAGTTTTATAATAGAATTAATTGTCAGTATAGATTGGCCCCATATCTGATCATAATATGAGATGTATTTTGCCTACCTCTTGTGGCCACAAACTTGCATTTTCCAGCATATTTGGGGCCATATTCTTATTTTGGGCATATATAAAGACCGTATAGAAGATGATTTATTGTTTCACAAATCAGCTAGGGTTGATAAAAAAGATCAGCTGTCACGATTATGTCAGTAGCCTTCGTCAACAAGGTGTTTAGCTATATAACTGAGTTGGTAACTCATACTGTGATTCACGCAACTATGTGAATATGAGTTAGTCCCCATGAGTCAGGCTATCTAGCATAATTTGATTGCATGGCGTGACCTCTGTATGGTCAGTCAACACGTGTGGATCTATATATACAGCTGCAGGATAGTGCTGCTGAATGTATTCTTGGCACGTTATTATTAGCAGAAAACCTTTATACCTTGTGGACTTGATCATAATCAGTCAAAGCTGCTGAAATATAAACTTTGATGGATGAGGTACTCCCCTATTGAGCAGACTGGTTGTTTCGCCTTTAGTTCCTAGTTTTTCTTCTTTTTAAATCCTATAGCTTCGACAAGAGGTCTCTGATGATATTATTTACCGGAAAGATCACGTCTGTTGCGTATGATGATTGAATCCGCTAATGGGATTTTCTATTGATCACCCAAAAGCAAAATATACAGTCTTAGTTTAGACTATAGTTGATGATATGTGCGAAGTATCGGTAAGGTATAGGGTTGAGTGTTGGTTACAATATCATATCTCTTCATACATCATGTAATCCGATCTTCCTTTTATGAATCTGGAGACGGAATTAAGTACAGGTTTAACAGAAGTAGAGACGGAATTATGTACAGGTAAACAGAAGTGTTCAGATTCTAGCAGCAACAAAATTCATGGCTACATAGAAAACTGCTCGGTCAACTTGTTATAGCGCACTTCGAGTACGGTTACAATTCAATTGCATACGGTAGCGTTTAGGCTCCTGAAAACGCAAAATGATATACATTTTTACTTCTTTGGGTTGTTAATGTATGGCGGTAGGGATGTCTGTAGACTTACATAAATTTGTAACCATATTAGCGATAATCTGTTTCTCGTTCTTCAATATTGTATATGAACACTTTACTACTTTTTTTTTGTACTATTGTGCAGTAAATAATCATGACGAGGTATTTTTGGTCAAATTTGGGCTCATTTCTAGAGATCGAGCGAATGAAAATTCAAATCATATCATAGAGTAGGCTCTGTTTAAATTAATCGTACGCATGCGCAGGCAAACGTTTTGACCTCAATACGTAATATTCAAAATCAAGGCAGTTTACACAGTGAACAATAGCGTAATGCAAGCAACTAATGACTATGGGCTTTGGTGGAATATAACCTAAAACACAGTTATGAACGGAGAAGTCAATACATTAGCCCGTGCCTGCGTTCCCTCTCAATTATGGGAGACTCTTTAGGGTAATATTGATATATTGGAAATACTGAAATAAATATGTTGAATTTTTGTTGATGCCAATTTCAATATATCATGAAACCTAAATATCTCAATGGTTAGGTATCTATGATAACATGTCCATAGTGGCTAGATATTTATATAATAGTTGATCTCGATATCTCAATGTCTTAATGATGCTAAGAGAGTTAGACATGTAGATAGCTAAGTATTTTAATGATGCTTAGACACGGTAGATAAAGTAGATATCTGAAAATCTAGATATAAGGTATCAAGATATTAAGATCTCGTATCTAAATATCATAATTGCTTAAAGATGGCATACTGATATATGCAGATGTTGTTTGCAAGTGTGTGAATATCGTACCATTAAGATCTCGTAAGATGTCTTAATACTCAGATTATGAAATATTCAGACCTTCATCAGTGAATATGTAAACATTACGAGCTTGTATATGAATACAATATTGCCAATATTCAGATGTTCAAATAAATAAACTATCCCTTTCATAGTGTTAAGACATATGGATAACTACTCCTAATATCTCAATATTTAGCTACAACAACATTAAGACATTGAGCTATCTATCTCAATTTCTCAGTACTTCATTGCTACCTTAGAAACTTCCGTACTAGTGTACTGCGTGTTATGAATTTATTACTTTAAAATACTTGGATTGAACTTTGCTCGATATTTCTGACTATAAATTAATAAGCTGTTTATGATTAACATTTCGATTGATTAAGAAAAGTAACGCTCTTAAATGGACAAACTATAATATGTCATTTGTTATTGAGTATTGATATATGACTACATACGATACCATGTTCACAGTTGCCCACATAAATATTCTACTTCGTAGTTCGCATCACATGGAACTTTCTTTTACTTTTGATGATGAGTTGATACAAAAGACGAGTCACTGTACTATTGGCCTGCCCGTAATTACATCAATCACCTCAAGGAAAATAATTAAATCGGCAGAGCCAGTAATCTAGAACTTAGTGTTATGATAAGAAAGAGAAATGTTTCATTTCTCTGTCAAATTTACATGCAAGAATGAATAACAGTTTTTAACCTACTTCGACGGTCGCACTTTTACGTTATCTTTGCAGGTGCTCTTTAACTATACGTATGAATTAGCTGGGAATAGAATGTTGATAAGTACTAATTTATAGTATTGTGATTCACACAAGAAACGTTTGTGAACGTAGTTTTTATATATATAAATCGAGGTGTTGTACGGAGTCTAACCAGCTGTAATAGCTACAACATTATCACTCATATTAAACTCAATAATCTATCGAAATTGAGCTTTAGCAGATGCAAAAACTACTGATAATATTTTGAACAAAAGAGGAGTGAATTAAATTTTATGTGAATACCAGCTGAAAGTTTCAGAGCTGCCACTCTCACACAAACATTCCTAGTTATTTCCAAACAAATTATTAATGTGCATGTACGAAGATGAACGACAGACATGTATTGCCTGCATGTTCTACTTTCATCAGTGATATGATTCAAAATCACGACATGTGGTAGGTAACCGGAGCAGGGTACTGATAGCGTCAATTTCGAGCTTCTGGGGACAAAAAAAAAATGAAATAGGATATAGTCTATAATCAAAACAAGTCATCCATATACATGGATGTATGGCAGAATTGATCTTTAGAACGAATTGTTGGTCTTCCTTCGACACAAACTTCCTTTTTCGGTTGTATTCAACAATGTGTGATGGAAGGTCTTAATATAAAGTTAGCGAAATTATCCTGTAAATTAAATGATGCCTTTCTCGGACCACCTGCTACTCAACAATACCTAGCGTGTCTACCTAGAGCCCCAGACGGGGAATCAAAGCATGTCTCCCACACACCAACTTGTACATCTTACACACCACACACCATGATCGGGGCTGGGGGGGGGGGGCTGCAGATTACAGAATATCTTTTATATGGAACTAGTTTGCTTCTTGGAAGATGTGACAAAACAGGTTTAGACTGTTTGACTAATGAAGTATTGTTCATCGAAGAAATTCGAATGTGGATGCAGAGATATTTCTTGAAGTTGAATGACACAAAACTGAATTTATACTTTTTGGATCTCACAAGAAGCTCTCGCAGATCAGTCTTCTGTTTATTTAGATTGATGATTCTCAGATTTCATCCGTCCAACAGGCAAGAAACTTGATTTTCGATTCTTCCATGACAATGAAGCCTCACATATCAAATGTCATTTGGTCATCTATCTTGTACATTCAGAATATCGGTAACAATTGCAAATTTTTGAATCGTAAAGCCACTGTAAAAAATATCCACGTCTTTATTGCTTCTCGCATCGATAATGGCAACACGCTTCTCTGGTCTCAAATCACTCGATTTCAACTCCTTCAAAATACTGCTGCACGGATTATTTACATACAAACTCCTGTTAATTACCTACAAATCGTTGAATGGCTTGGCTACATCTTGTATCTCTGACTTGCTCCAGACATACACCCCATGACGTCATCGCCCATGTAACATACATTTACTCCAAGAACAACGGCCTAAACAAACATGGACTGACATATCGTTCAAGGTAGCTGCTCCTCGCCTCTGGATGTGCTTCCCTCACTTCGTTCATAGAAATTATGGAAACTCATCTTATGCGTCAAAGCATTATCTCCTACCTCTCCTCTTCCCCTGTTGGTTTCTTTCTTTCTTCTCTCCATCCCTTGTCTACTAATCCCCTTACATCTATCTCTTTGTGTTCACCATGCTCATTAACCTGTCTGTATTCTGTGCGTGTTTTTGTCCCTTCTGTTACTGTTACTTGTCATTTAGCCTTTGAAGAAGATCCTGCTAGGATCGAAACGTCAGGCCTACTTACTGTTACACATTCTCCTACACAGGCTCTCTAGTGGATAGGCAGTTTGCTAACAGTTTTATTTTATTTGCGTCAAGCATTCATCAGCTTTAACCAATAACCCTTTCGTTCATTCGTTGTTGCTTTCATTTCTCAAGCACCCTTCCAGGTGGATATGCCGCGCGTTATAAATTATATTTATTATATTTATTATTATTGTTATTGTTATTGTTATTATTATTATTATTATTATTATTATCATCATTATTATTATTATTATTATTAAGCAAACTTAGTAGCTTTTTCAATGCGGGCAGTTATGTATATTTCAGTTGGGAAGCTACAGTACATCACACGCAATAGGCATAAACTTGGCTATAGCCTCACCAGGAATACATGCGATGCATTCCCTATCTTATTTTTACATCTGTTTAGTAGTTTCACTATATATGTTGATTCATACCTTGCAAGAAAATATCAAATGCAACTTATTTGCATTGTGAGAGCAAGGCGTGAAAGAAACGAAAGGGAACTTAGTAATAATAGCTCATCCTTATTGTTATGTGTAAAACATGCTGTATTTACGAATACCACAGGGTGGTTACTCGTCGCTTTAACGATTGGGATCGACATGGGGAGGAATGGGATTTAATAAAGTTTCATCACTATCAATTTAGTGAGCGCGGTACGTCATTCTTGCTATAACTGTTTGTACATTTTCGCAGATTTTCATCAAAATGGTTCATGAAAAATGCCTAAGCAAAGAAAGTTATAAATTCAATGGTAAGGGAATAATGAGTATTTACGTAAACACATATTAATTTACTGAATCTGAAAGGTCTGCAAAATCCCGCCATCTATTGGTTCTCACCGACATTGAAAAAGTATAAGACACATAATTTCTTGGCTGCACCTGAATTGCATGATTTGTATATATTTTTGTTTTACTGGTATTTCATATTTCGAGGCAGATGCCATAGCATGCCATTTGAGTCAGATTAGTTATTGGTCAGCATGTGCCACTATGCGCGCACACCTCGAGTTGATCGTATCGCAAGTTACGTTCGTAGGAAGGTTTAAGTTCTCAACCCGGGTTATTCTTAATACGATGCATCAAAGCGTTCAATAGCAGTTCAATGTCCACTGGTGTATCAGTCAATGACCTTCGCTCCAGCTTACAAAGTTTATGCTTGTACAATTCAGTATCACCTGAAAAAAACCTGCACTCTTCCAGGTCAGCTTCCACGTCACTCTAGCCCTTACTACGTCATTCTAGCACTTACCACGCAACCCTTGTCCTTGCCACGTCACTCTGGCACCTACCACGTCCCTCTAGCCATTACCACGTCACCCTGGCAATTATATGTCATTCCGTTCCACTCATGTCAAAACAAATATAACAGGGGAGCTTATGAGTTCACCTTCTAGAAACATAATATATTGTCAAAAAGTGGCAGGCCCCTCATATATGATTAACTCACACGCTGGTGCATGGCCGACTTATAATGCTATGTTTGTGTAATATATAGGTATTCCTACTATACGGAAAGAATAAGGTTAGTCAGAAGTTTATAGGTTTTATGGACTTTCATAAGTTCATTGGGTATTTTCTATACTTGAAGGCGCTTTGTGAACAAAGTTTACAACAAACATATTCAAATGACAAAAAAAAAAATCCATTTTATTCTTGGTTCTCGTCATCGATTTTTATATACCTCTCTCTCCACCCATCTCCCCCCTGCTCCCCCTCTTCTCTCTCTCTCTTCTCTCTCTGTATTCCCACACCTCCTTCTCTTTCTTATCTGTGTATCGTCACCAGTTTGTTGCCATTTCATTACTGGCATTTAGCCGCACATATATTGCGTGAGGAACTCACCCTCTTATATGCATATCATTTTCGTCTTGTGTCACAGTACGCAGTTGTACAAACCTTTAATCGGTATGTTTCTTTTACATATAGTGTCACGTGATATGCTCATTGTAACATTCAGTCTATCCATTTTTTTATTTCCAATCGATGCTGTAACGTAGATTTATTGGTCTAATTTAGACGCCGCCGCAAGTGATCCCAATGAACTGAAATGAATTTAAATTCGTAGAGATTGGATCCGTCCAAGCGTTGAAAAGTTGAGTTTTGTTTTTGTTGTGACGTCAACCGATTTTTTTTCTTTCACATAATCTATAAGCTGCTGCTAGCTAATGCTACTTTATTTTCTAAAAACCGGTAGGAACTAAGTGTAGTATGTTGGTTAATTTTTGCAGCATTTATGGGATACGCTCGGTATTTTTACTATGCAAAGCTTGAATGGTTCCAACCGACATGGCATATAGTGTGTACTCAAATACATGAATAGTCTTCTTTATGTTTCGTTATGCGGATAAAAAGCCATCATTGATCAACACACTGTGTACGTGTGAGTGGGTGTGTTTGTGCGTGTGAGACAGAAATAGTAAAGTACAAGACTGTACTGTAACATCAATGACTGAAGTGTGTCCCAAAGCATCTGTCTCTGCATACTTCCAACAGTAAAATCGACAATGTGTACAATTACAAAATATAGTAAAATTGTGGCTAAATGTTTCAATAGTTTGAACGTGTAAAAAGGGTTAGCCGTCAGAAATTGTATGAGTGGTGTTTTAAAATGAACGGTTTTATTGTGTATCCGAGACTCGATACACTATAGGCACTATATTATAATACGTATTTCTAACGCGGTGGAACAAAACCTGCTATATCATAAACCTTGTAACAAACCTCGAGGGATCAGTAAACTTGATCTGCTAGAAATACTGAAATGTGAATGTTAAATCTATTAACAAACGGTGCCATTGGAAAGGACGTGAGTAACCACTTAGTAAACAATGTTATACGGTTCCTAACAAATGTTCACTAATGTAAAACGTTCTCGATCATATTTCTATGATATCTGTGTACATGAATGATCATCGCCATCACAAACCATCTCTGATGACAACTTGGCTTGAAAAAATAGCACAATGGAAAAGTACAAACTTGAAATTTATAACTTAAATGAAAAAATAATAACACGGAATTTTTTGACTTGTTCCCAGAATTCATAGCGATGTAACATTGAAAAGTTCAGAATTTGCAGAATTTATAAGTTAGTATAACTTAGCCTAAATGAAAACATAATAACACGGAAGTTTTGACTTGTTCCCAGAATTCATAGCGATGTAACATTGAAAAGTTCAGAATTTGCAGCATTTATAAGTTATTTTAGACAGCCAAGCTCAGTACTCATTATTCAAGCCAAAGACAATTCCCCTTTCTCCTTTTTTCAAATCCATTGAAATTTCTTTCTGTCAAGTTGTCCTGTTTCTTTTAACACCTTATGCCTTGAATAACTTGACGGAGTAAAATTACCTCTATCTTGCCACAAATATTTATGCCATCATCCCCAAAGGAAATTAGTGACAATTTACATTCATCTTCTTCTAATAGAGTGTCAAATAACCAGATATTCATTTTTATGACGACTTACCACTGCGCTTATTCTTTCATATCTTTTTTTCTTCTACTGAATAATCAAACTTAGGGACATCACTATATTGGCCGTCTTACTTTTCATTGTCCGCATTTTGACTTGCCTTTTGAGCAAAAAAACATTGAATGTTTGCAATTTCTTGTGATGAAGTCCTTCGATGTGATACATTCAAGTGACACCTTCATTCTTAGATGTGATACATTGATGACACCTTCATTTATTTCGTGTAAACTTCATGAAAGTTATCAAACTCTTTACTTAAAGTCACTTACCTACGCATGCCTGTTCACAAACATGAAATAGATCAAAGTTATTAAACAAACCAAACACACAAAAATGGCCATCGAGCCTCCAGTATAACCCTGCATGAGATTTCGCCACGTTGATCCATGATTCTTTGCTTTTTCTTTGTCTTTGGTTTATTCTTGAATATTTAAGCTGCCTTTTGATTATATTTGTTACAATCCGGTGCTGACATAATCGACCGAGGTCAACAATAAAAGAAACCTTACAGTAGATATATGTAGATAAAATGTTCTGTAGCGGACTACTACTCGAAATGTGAAGAAACGCTTGATAATACCTAAATGGTTGTGGACGCATACATCTCTGACGGACGGACGGACGGATAAAGGTCAACTCACCAAATAAATTCCCATTCACGACCGGTTCGGGACTCAACCGGTTGTGAAGTGGAATTATTGCTACACATTCATTACTGATTTACGGCTTGGCTTGCCTATAAAATGTGGTAATTCTGTGTAAATTGTCAGATTCAAAGCACAATATATATA
>KN884385.1:50678-61653 GCA_000934455.1 Apostichopus parvimensis
ATATACTATAGGATGTGTGACCGTTTGATCTGTCAAGCGGCTGTTTATCTGTATGTGATCATGTAGCAACTGTCGTTTATCTACGTCAGAAAGCCTCTAGAGGTCCTAAAAGTTAATAAATGTATTTACGTCCTCACATTTGATAAGAGATGTCAGTATATAGGAACCAAAAGAAGCGAGACGACAAATAAAACAAAAGATAAAGGTTTGTCAGTGGAAGTCACTTTTGTTTCTTGCACAATTGTAGATCAGGTATATTCGAAATATGACCTCAAAGAACATGCAAGGTTTTGCAGATAATACATTACTTCATTGTTTGTATTTGTGAGGTTTTCAACAAAGTGTATACCGTACTCAAGAAATTCATCACTGATTATTACTTCTGCTCGAGACTACTTGGTCGTAAGAGAAAAGAATCTTAACATATCAAAATAAATTTAGTATCGGTTGTTATAATGAAAACATAACGTGCTTTCATATCAACTAGTGTCTCTCTTGTCGTTATGTGCATTTTTGAGGTAAGAGTTGATATGTGATCCCGTACAAGTCAAACCCTTGTATATAGTTCAGTTGTGCTGTAGCAATTGAACATTGCTGGTTGTGTCTGTCTACCACAGTTTTACGTATTGTAACCAATATCAGAGGACACTACTCCGGGGTCGAAGTCAATTTTCAAGAACTGGGCCTTGGTTGGGAAGGACTCGAATAATCAGGCCTCGGGTTGAGACCAAGACAATGCCGGCAAAGTTTCGCCTATAGTATAGTTTATGTCCCCAGGATTACGACAAATGTTGGCACAATTATGGACCTAAGCTTCGTTCCAAAAGTTGCAAGTAAAATAATTGTCTTTTAAGTGTTCCTCTCATGGTGATAAGTTATGATATTTGATTATTCGCCTAAAATACTCTTACGCGACAAAAATCGGTTAATTTATGCCAAAGTAAGTTTTGAAAGTGACCATGAAGAGAGGAAAGGTCTATAGGAGGACATACGGTTGATAATTTGCTTCCTTTACTGGTATGACAAAAATGTAGGCTTAATGCCTATAACTATATCTGCGGAAGTTTGAATGGGGCAGTCACCTGACGATGGACGTAAGAAGAGACTAGGCATGAGTTTAGACCGTTAGTGGATAGAAGTATCTCATCCATATACATGTCATGTACATGTCGATGACGTATTATGGTCAATTGGTTTTGCCGCATATAGTGCTCTATCGGGTACCATAGCAACGGTTGCCATGGAAATGCATGATGTGGAAATGTGTCATAGGTCAAAAAATCATTTACGCGCGTACCTAAATGACCGGAATTATTTTCATTCAATTTCTTCGTATGTTTATATAGGCATTATCCCTGCGTCCAGTTGTTTATTGTAATTGCCGGCTGAATAATAAGGAATGAGTGTTGCAGCTTTTCCCTTTTGAAAAGGACTGCTTATTAAACAGTCATAAAACGTATGTTACATATCGAGCTATCAGGATATCATACACTTCTCGAAAGACCGTATGCCAAGACGGCTGGCTGTAAGAATTAACATCACAGTATGTTAAATGTACGCAATGTCTGGTACAGTTCATTGTATTAATCAAAAAACATATTTGCATATACCCAGTACGCCAGTTCATGGGCGGAGCTTGTCTTCTTTTGAAAAAGGAGTGGGATGGATACAATAATTTTCTAAGAGGCAGGCAGAGTACTGCTCGAACCTTTTTCTTGAAAACACTTCCTGACATAACTTGCGGGAGGTAATAATTGGTGGCCTACACCATTACCCCACCCCCCCCCCACCTTCGTGGCCACGTCACTGTCTAAGTGTGGATCACTTCAAACATGAGATAACATATCCTCAAACCTCAGACCATCTCAAACCTTGTTGATGCATCATGTGTAGTTGTGGACGAAAGTATAGTAATCAAGTTTATACAAAACTCGTTGGAAATAGATTGTAAGCTATTGGTTATGTTTGCTTACAAACAATTATTGTACAAATCATATTTCACTTTTCCAACAGTAAGACTACACGAAAAATCAGAGTATCGTTCCATGTGAACGATATTTAATATTTCGTCACTTCCATTATAAAGGATTTTTTTGCTAATATTGAATAAAAAGGCTTTCGTCCCGATTTTTATCGACAAGGACCATCTGGAGTAGAAGTGTTATTGCCTCAAGCTTATGGTTTACTTTAAACATCATGATACCACTAAGTAATCAAGGGCAGTACATTTTCATGAACTGCAGTGTGTTAGGTTCAACTACAATCAGCAGGTTAGACTTTTTTCTTGGAACTAAAATTCGATAACCAAAAAAAAAATACATCGTTTTTAGTTGTTTTACACCATAAAGATGCATAAGAGTCGGCTTTTATTCGGTGTTCAACCAAAGAGCAAATCTTAAATGCATAATGAAGTTTTTGTTTTTTGTTTTTAGATAAACAAAATCTTCAACAAATGCACAAGAGTGTTCGAAAGTTCTGATTTGATGTTCAACCAAAATAAACCTCTGTTTAGAACAGTTTTACAACAAACCAACTAATAAACGTAATGTTAGTATAACCCTTCAAAGTCCAGTGTCATATAAGTATATATACGATATAATAAACCCTACACACCATTATAGTGACAGCAAAATATTGTTATAACTGTGAAAGTCATAAAATGCTCCATAGCTTAAGTAATTACGATATGTCATTCCTCCATTTATTACGCTATAAGATAATAAGCTCACGACACGCTACTGTTGCTAATAGACCAAATGTAATCTACTGCGTCAACAAAGAATTCAACACATGGTTCATTTGTTTTTTTGTAAAGTCGGTCGCTTTCTATTTTGAGTATATTACACGAAGTGACGAATCGCGCAAAAAGAACCGTCTCATGCCGGTAATCTGACCTAGTTTCGAATGAGGTGTAACAGAAGTGTTAGACACCACCATCGATCCCAAAAAATACACACACACAGCTTGCTACCGTCGGTAATTAGACAATAGTGTACAGTCAATACATGCAGCAACGGTCAATACCCACAACACAGTGTACATAGCAGCGATGGACATCTCAGCAGGGAGTTGTTATGGAACTCCCTGATCTCAGGTCCAGATAAAAGATAACAAGGTATCACATTTCATTAATGTCTGCATTTTGTAGCGATAAGAAGTCCGGCTTATATCAATAATACAGAATATTGTTTCGTTCGTTCGTGCGTTCGTGCGTTCGTGCGTTCGTTCGTTCATTTAAGCATTCATTCATTCATTCATTCATTCATTCATTCATTCATTCATTCATTCATTCATTCATTTATTTATTTATTTATTTATTTATTTACATTTGCAACATGAATTCTTGGAGGATGAAAACATGTTCAACATATGATTGGCTTAATATAAGAAAATCTGTTAATGGTCATGTGAAGTATGGTTTTAATTTTTATTTATTTAATATATTTATACAGGGTAAAACATTCAACATAGCAGTTATAAACAGTGGCCCTGTGAAAAAAAGAGTGACAGATATAAAATAAATGCAGAGATAACAAAAAATATTAAATTAAAAACAGAGAATGATAAAAGGAAACTATTAACATTAAAATATCATGTAACCTTTAAGATGACGTTTAAAAGCATCAAGAGCATTGCATTCCTTGATATAATCAGGTAGACTGTTCCAAACGGTTGATGAAAAGCCCTTACTTGGAGGAGAGAAAGCATCGTAAAGTTTAAAATATCTTAAAAATGACAGCAGGCCCTGAAGTTTTAGACATGCCTACGACTTGGCCTGATGAGTCCAGTAGTTGAAATGATGTAATACTTTTATAGGCAGTGGAATTTACCTGTTATGGAACGCCAAGATTGGTGTGCAAGGTATTAAATGGGCGGCTGTTAAAAGATTGAAGATGATCACAAAAGTCTCCCATTTGTGTTTATTATCCCTTTGGATACATGATACGGGTCATTGTTTACAAGATGCAGTGGATTCATAGATGGAAGGATTCAGGGAGGGACGGAGGGACGGAGGGACGGAGGGACGTAGGGGAGCCTGAAGGACTGACGATCGTAAGGAAGCACGGATGGACGTACGGACAGACAGTTCGATAGATAAATGGACCTTGTGTTGTACATTATGTTCTCGTTGTACTGTGCTTTACCGCTTACTTCAGCAGTTTAAGGTTTCCGGAAAGTTTAGTTATTCTAATCCAAACCCATACAACTGCAGTATAGCCATTACTTGTTACTCAATGGTCGAGAAATGCGAATCGGGCGCGAAAAGTTTAAAGATTGTATGCAAGAAATGACAATATTTTAAGTAATTAATCAAAGACGAAATCACACGTCATCTGTTTTTTGCGACGAAAATAACACATGAAAACAAGAGTGGGGTTAAATCTTTCAGAAGCATGCCCTTTCATTAATTTGCATCCTATAATCCCGCGTTAATATCGGTTATTGGGTCATGTGGTTTGAGGCAGAGAGGATGATTACATGACAACTGGCGAAATGCCTTCCAAAGAAACGAATATCTAACATAGGAAAATGTAAATAGACTGGGTGATTCTCCTCATTTTCCTTATCTCTCTTGTGTCAAAGGTTTAACACAATGCAAACATTGAATGATGGATGAAGATTCATTAAAGCAAACAAAATCCACCAACTGTTTCAATACTTTGTGAATCGGTTTCAAAGAGAAACTTTGAATGTATACCTTCTCTATTCATCTTTGCACGTTGACAGAGAGATGTAATTACTAACACCCCATGCGGCTTAGCGTGACGTCTGACTGCTAAACATAATATTATAAGGTAGTTTTATCCATATACAGGGATCATTGAACTTGCCATATCATACGACGACCTATAAAGAATATAAGATACGATGATATCTTTTCTCAGCCAAGCTTGAGGTTCTTTGAGGCAACATAAGATCAAAACCGACTAGGGCATAACATAAGGGAGGTACCTGGATGTGACAGAAAATCGAGAAACATTTTATGATATCAGTGACATGCAAAATAATGAGGTGTTCTGACGAAAGAGGTATTAATGCAGCTAAAATAAGAGGAACTGTCCAAAATGAAATAGGAAAACGATGTTGACAACAAAAGAAGTTACGCAGGATTTATAAAGCGTCTTGGTATTCTATGAATATACAGCGGGATATATATTTATCCGGGATACAAATTTATTAAATAATATGAAATATCGGCAACTTTATAAGTTTTTAGGACATAAATTGTACCCGATCACCGAACTTGAAGAGGTAAATGTTTGCCAGAGATAAGGAATGTCCTTAATGATAATATAGTAGCATGTATAGTCTATTTATCAATCTGTGGATACCTTCATATATTGATGGTGCACCGACCTTTTATACATACTACTCAGTTCCACACGGTAATTATGGCTGGTTTAATGGGTTGGATGCGGTTTGCGAATATATAACATAAAAACCTTTATTAATTTATAACATGTTATCGGTCCTCAATAAAATTGGTTTGTTTTTATCGGTTACAGTTTGCAGTCTACCACATGCATATTAACCAGAAACCTACATGCGAACGTTCTACGTAAGCTTTATGTAGACAGCGCATGCACTGTATGTATACACAGATATATGTCTATAGAACATGCAGACACTTTTCTGCACACTGTGTAGTTTAATTCGCGATATGTTCGCCCATGCAACTTGTTCATCAATTAAATCGATGGAGAATCTTTACTATTCATCTTGTAAGTTCTTACGTCATCTTTGACGGCCATTATGGTCATTAGGACCATTAACAAGGGTTAAGTGTCGTCTGGCTTGAGGCAAGCTGCTTCAGTTAATGTTATAAACTCCTCTCATACGTGCATCTGTCAAACTCCTTTCGGGTTCCATTGACCGACTTATTCTAAACAACAGTCAAGATTTTGTAATCTCGACTTAGCAAACGGATCACCTGATTTTGTAACGTGTATAATCATTTAGTCAAACGATTGATTATTCTGATAGCAGAGAAACACATGTATAGATACTTCATCTCTGTAAAGTGCAACGGTATTGTCCCCGATATACTAGCGAGACAACACCGAATCACGAAAACCCCAATATGTGAACGTGTTATTTTATGTCCACACCGTTCTCCGTGTTAAAATGTGAAACACCATCTTATAATGGTCTTAAATAAGAGCTTCATGTGGCGATAAAATTTCAGTTTATTTCTAAATCGATTTTCTCAATGGTGTACTCTCAAAAATTTATTAAGCAAGCTTTGTAATTGATTACACTTAGATTAATTGCTCAGGCTAGCTGTAAGTAACCAAAGATCAAAACGGAAGACCAATTGTTTCGTATTACCATAAAACTATCATCTATTGATCACTTACATAAATGCTAAACATTCCTCACCTTCGAGACACTGTGCATACCCATCTGTATGAATATAATATCATTCATTAACGCATTTCACTGCTACCATACTGATTTTTGAATGAAAAGTTTAATACTTGCTAAATTATCCAGTGCGACGGTCATAAACACCTCACCAGGGTTACCACTGGAATTCGACTTTTTATGTGAAGTAGCAGAATGGAATTGATGATTTAGTTTTGAAAAAAACTGTCAGTGTAACATATTTACTAATTATGATTCACTCTGATAAAGTGTGCATGGTGATTACAGCTGTTGGTGGTCACACTCTTTGATCATAATTTAACTGGAAGATTCCTCTAGTTATAACTTAAACACACAGTATCCGAGGTAGACGGTGTCCTAAGCATAAAATAATCTCAAAGAAATAAGTGTTGCAGCGTTCAATGGTTGTATTAGAATATGTTATGGTTCCCTTAGGAAAATGGTACTTTTCTTTGCTTGAGAGGCACTTAAAAGGTGACTTTAACACCCAATTGTCGACACTTTATGAATGTTGCTATAGTTACTTAAAATAAAATTTCAATTGGTCCAGTAAGGTATACTAATATATTATATGAGCAACAATTACCGAATATTGATTGTTTTACTCGATAGCAAACCTTTCCGTGATGCTAAATCTCAGTCTCTTACTAATTCTTTATTACTTGCAATGAGATTCGATGAAGTAGAGTATACCAAAAATAAAACTCAGAATAAAACGCTTGCATGTAACCCTGTGCAACAGAAAGGATATAGATTTTGTAGTTGTTACAGATTACTCGCTATAAAACCATGTTAAGCGAGTAATCAACCTTGAAACCTTGACGCCATTCGGAAACATTCCCCGTTCGCTAAAACGAGATTCTCCTCGTCATTTATTATTATTACCGTAGGGTATATTAACCACGAATCGATACCCTGGACAACACACTTCAATATCTATTCTCAGAGTATGCAAGCGGCAACTTCGTTACCTTTTATCATGATTGGCTCGTAAATTTTTACATTTCTGTACTTGCAGTTTACACTAACGACACTCTCTAAAAACGAATTCTCTGAATTTTTAGAAAAAAGACTACATTTGCATTAGGAAATAATATTTAATTGAAATGGTACGTGAGTGACAGCATATTTGTTGATGGCATGCGTTAAACTTAACCTAGGTAAACATGTCTTGATGGGAAATGTGTGAAAAATTGTCTCGTTTTCAATTTTCACATGGACTGTTAGATCTTCATACATCATGATGAAAGAAGAATTGTTTTGATCTCAACGATAATTTATCCTAACAACCGTTTTTTCCAGTGACAAACAACAGTTAAGGTTAAACCTAGTAGCGGGGTGGATCGCTTACGTTAGCGATACCTGATTCATGCATATTATATAAATTTATTTTTCCGAAGGAGGAATCTTCTTGATATGGAATTACTTTGTTTCTATCGCTTTTATAAACATTTGCTAGTGCCTGCGATGCGTGACTATATTTTGCATTTCCCAATGGATAGACTGTAAGGAATGTTGACGTCACTGATCTACATACATGAACACATGCGACAAGAGTACTTCAGCGAACGGCAAAAAAGAGGGTTGTATACTATGTACCCGTATCCGCGTAGAGGCAGCTGCATGGTGCATTTATTAAGGACAACACTAAGCAGTGACTTAATGTTTACCACGACTCACATTCTCTGCTCACTTTGACTTTATATACTAATACACGAATTCAGGATTTTATTTTAGCCTTGAACACAACCGAACCACTGGTTGAAAATAAGAATACATTCTGGTGCTGGCTCAATACACAGAGAGCAGATCATCACAGAACTCACAAAATCTATATGACGGTCGCAAAATTTCACTGTGCAAGAGATATTTGTTGTGTATGTTGCCATAATTGGAGTGTTATCAGCTGATCCTAAAGTGTCTTCGACGATCTTGGATATACAGAGAGAATATTAGAGGGAAATCCGAGACTTGGAATGCATTTGAGAATGAGGCACCGCCAAGGGAGCATCGAAAGGCATTAGTTTTAAGACGCCATTAGTCTAAAGCTTCTATCTAAATCACTCTTTTTAGACGTGTTCAAATATGGAAGGCCAATAAGTGAGTTATTGATTTCACAGAGATTTCCTTAAATTATGTCTGTATAGGTACAGGTTGAATACTTGGAGCATTAATATATAGATGAGAAGGATTTGTAAAAGATCAAAGGATTGTATTTAACTTCGCAAATGTTATCATCAAATAATGTGCTTTCTATTGAGGACGTATGAGGAATTACTGGATTCTATTTTGGAGATAAAATATAAATAGACACAATATCGTTTGATAACCGAAAATGGAAGATCTTTTCCCGAAACGTTCGTTTGGAAGAGCTCAGAGTGCTACTATTAGCATTGATGGATGTAGTTACACTATCGGTGAGTATACACTTACTATAGGGTAATAAATGAGGCCTGCAGTGAAGATTTCTTCAGTGACTGGTTCTTCTAAATAGCTAAACCGTAATTGATTGCACGAGAATCAAATGAGGGCTTTAACCAAATGTAATAGGTAACATGGATTCCCCATATCTTTTTGTAGCGTTGACAACCAAGCAGGAACATGTTTCAGTACAGTGTTTATTACAACACGGTTAGGTTTGCAATTTACTCAGTTATGAAGATCAACTGACTCTGTACTGTTTTACGGGGCTTCTTTGTATTCAGTCAATGTGCAAAAACTGTTACACATAATAAGACGGCTACATAAAGCGCGTTATTAAATTATCAGTTGTTATCTCAATATTTTCTGATCCACGAATGTCTACGGTTTACCTACGTGACGATCATAGGTGGATTTAATGCATTTGACACCATTGTACAGAACACCAATGAGTGTTCTTAAAGCCAGAAGTACATCCCGACAGTTTAGATAACAGTTTTGACTTACACAGTTTTTCGCAATATCATCAGTTATGTGTGCATAACTATACTGTGACACTGTATACCAGTAACTATATTAGCAAAATTCGGCAGCTGCGCATGTAATCTTAATGGGCAGGAATGATTGTTTACCGAACATAGAACGCCTTAGATACAATCCCACTGCAGAAATTACCCAGTCTCTTTGGAGTGACCTAGAAAGGAACTTGTTGTCATAGCCGTATTACAGATACACACAAATATGGTCCGGTATGATGTTACTATCTATCTATCTATCTATCTATCTATCTATCTATCTATCTATCTATCTATCTATCTATCTATCTATCTATCTATCTATGAACAATTATGAACAAGACACTGATTCAATTAACATAAGTCATAAGTACACGTTGCTGTTGAGCAATGATAAACGACATATACAAACCCGTTCAACTTCATACTACAGTTGGCCTTGTGATATCTCATCTCTCTTCTCCATATCTTCTACACACACATATCCAATTATTATTAAACCTTGCAATTGTCTCTACTAATGACCATACGTTTCCATAACATTACATACAATATGCAGATACGCGTGAGTTCTGATAAAACGGTCTATCTGTTGCTTGTGATGATTCATATAAGAGGCTGATTGATGTGTTTAATATAAGAAACAACATGTTTGTTCTACAGCGTGTCTTTCAGTCAATACATAAATTAGATTTGCTGACATAACATACGCTAGACATATATGAAGAATATTGAAGATGTGGAAAATTATGGAAAAATGTTATGAATTATTACTACTGAGTTGTCTTCAATATCAAAGAGAGGTATACTTTAATAACATGCCTGGTTTGGTTACTATATCTCCATAACGCATATTGTAAACCAGTATAGTACACGATGTGTCGTAATGCACTGTGTACTGATGTTGGAATTCGGCACACAATCTGATTGCACAAGTCTGGTGTCGTGGATGATTGATTCAGTATATATCTATATACTAGTACATTTATTGTCAAAGCATTGAACGCAACATTGCCTACCATCTCTTTGAAAAAAGTGTACATGGATACAGGTATCTGTTTATCTTCATAGAGAATGAATCGAGAATCACACTGTCTTAAAGCATAATCTTGTATTTCTTTACCCACTTGTTTACATACTATAAGGAAGATTCAATTCATTCGGTTATATCGCACAGTTTATAAATGTTTGATACTTTTTAACAATGAACTCAATTACTCCACATGTATCAAGTTATCTTTCATCATCATGAAACGGGCAGTGGCGTTATTAATTGCATTCTTGTTATTCATAAGCAATGCGATACTTTTATCAACAATAGAAACATGCTAGGTCTATGAGAGGGATTCATCTTTTGGGACAAGGAACAAATTGTGGCGTTAATGATGAGAACTACAACGATACCACTTCAAATGCTGTAGCGTACTTGATAGCGATTTCAATGAAAATTCAACTGCAAAGCAACCAAACTTGCTTTAAGCTGTTCAGCAGGTCTACTTTACTATCCTCTAAATCATCTCCTTTGTACAGACAACCTGATTACAGGAGAGGCGAATGTACTTTACCAGAAACAAAACTTTCCCATTGTTGGTCATGCGGGAGTAGCGAAGTGTCAAATTGCTCAATTAATATAGATATATATGTATGTTTAT
>KN884386.1:28813-41004 GCA_000934455.1 Apostichopus parvimensis
ATAAGAGTGACTCCATAGGTTTCCCTTTTGGGAAACCAAAAAGTAGTTAAGGCCTTCTGGTTCCATTCACAGACAAAACTTTAAAGACTAATAGTGGTCTGAGGTGCTTAGATATGCCTCTCTTGTGTATGAAATGCTCCTGTTGGCAACAGACATTTTGCATCCATTTCAAAGTTATTTCAGGAAGGATTTAATAGAATGTTACATTTTTACCAAATTCCTTCAGAATTGTAACTACAAGGAACGTAAGGTCAAATTCGTACCCAGCCATTAGAGGATTATTGGAGCCCAATTTGAAATTTCGTGAGGAAACATCTGATTTATGTAAAACATCATTTTACAGCGTTTATGAAACATTCATGATCAGATTTCTGTACTGGTAAATTTTTATCATCTTAAAATCATAGGTATTGACATCCTCCTATTCCTGTGTGGTATTTTTGACTAAGTTTTTGCTTTAATACATAAATTATGGATTACATTGTTTGGAAAATATATATTTGAAGTCAAATGAGACACTTTTGAAAGTCTTCCAGCTGCTGTTCTTGTTTTTACTTGAGTTACTTGTATTATTATTACTTGAATTATGAATATTTGTAACTACTGATGTGATTTTCTGTTTTCTTTGTTCACTTGGATACCTAAATGTTCTATTGCAGGTGTTCTGCATAGCAATGACAGACCAAATCTGGCCTGCAAACATTTCAATCCTGCCTTCGAAAGAAAAGGCCTGTCTCAGTCTTACACTAACGGGGTATGCTGGCCCTGAAGGTAATAGGCTCGAGCACCTCTAATAGGCTCGAGCACCTCACTGTTAGATACAGCCATTTGGTGAGAGACTGGTCCATCACATCACAATCTCCTCATGTCACAACAATGCCCGGAAAAAAATATGCCTGAAGAAAATCAGGCGCGTAGCCAGGAATTTGCCAAGGGAGGGGCGAAAATGTAGAAAAATTTTCAGAGCCGTAGATACGGCATTGCATACTATCTAAGCGTAGCACCACCATGGTTGGCGCGAAGCGTACAAGAAAATTTTGGCTGAAAATGCCTCCCAGATTGCTGGAAATGGCACTTCCCAGGCCTTGTAAGTTGCATCTTAGCATTTTCTCTTTTGAAATTACTAACAATATCATAAAAACATTAAAAAAAAAGTTAAAAAATATGCTCAAGGGGGGGCGGCCACCCCCTTCGCCCCCCCCCTTGGCTATGCGCCTGAAGAAAATGATGCATCACATACACTAAAAGAGGACTTGCAATCTTTATACATATGAAGTTGACTAAGTTTAACATTATTATCCAGTCCTGGATGAATCTTGATATGCTTGAAGGTTAACAGTTGCCACTGTCATAAGTTCATCACCTCAACTTAGATCCTCGATAGTTAATGCCAGAGCAAACCTGGTACAGTGACTGGTAGAATTTGTCAAAGAAGATCCATTTAAACCACTGTAATTACTGTGTGGTGACTTCATGACTGCAGCAGCTAACATTAAATGTTCTCCATATGAACTGTATAGACGACCTAAGCTATTCCATGCAATAGTGTGCATTATTAACTTATTGACTGATAGTACTGTCATACCGTCGCCAGGGTAACTGTTTGAAGTTTTGTTTTAACTTTTCCAACAAGGTTATATCTATGAATTGCTGTGTCAGTCTTGACTGATCATGGAAGATTCCAGTATGTTTTAATAGGATTTTTACATGTTGAATCCAAATCTTTTGACAGTTTTACATAACATATTGCAGTACTTTTCATCCCACATTAAGACATCTTTTACCAACAATTACTTGGAAACAGTGCTTTGATAAAGGGGCTTACACTGAAAAGGTCACAAGTAATAGAACATAAGCAGTAGAAATGAGCAGCTTCCTGCCAAAATTAAAACAAAAAAAAAGAACATGTAAGAATACTAAAAGTAAGGTCTTTATTTCCATTCAAGAATTGATAACATTCTACATAGTGGCTATAAGTGTCTGGTACTACTATAAAAAGGATGACATTAGACACAAAATTAAATTGAATGTTGTAGACCCTTAAAACACTGCTATCAGTCCAGCTTGAGAAATTAAATTGAATGTTGTAGACCCTTATCAGCCAAGCTTGAGAAATTAAATTGAATGTTGTAGACCCTTCAAACACTGCTATCAGCCTAGCTTGAGAAATTAAATTGAATGTTGTAGATCCTTAAAACACTGCTATCAGCCAAGCTTGAGAAATTAAATTGAATGTTGTAGAGCCTTGAAACACCTACTATCAGTCCAGCTTGAGAAATTAAATTGAATGTTGTAGACCCTTAAAACACCTGCTATCAGTCCAGCTTGAGAAATTAAACTGAATGTTGTAGACCCTTAAAACACTGCTACCAGCCAAGCTTGAGAAATTAAATTGAATGTTGTAGACCCTTAAAACACCTGCTATCAGTCCAGCTTGAGAAATTAAATTGAATGTTGTAGACCCTTTAAAACACTGCTACCAGCCAAGCTTGAGAAATTCAATTGAACGTTGTAGACCCTTAAAACACTGCTATCAGCCAAGCTTGAGAAATTAAACTGAATGTTGTAGACCCTTAAAACACTGCTACCAGCCAAGCTTGAGAAATTAAATTGAATGTTGTAGACCCTTAAAACACTGCTACCAGCCAAGCTTGAGAAATTAAACTGAATTTTGTAGACCTTTAAAACACTGCTACCAGCCAAGCTTGAGAAATTAAACTGAATGTTGTAGACCCTTAAAACACTGCTACCAGCCAAGCTTGAGAAATTAAATTGAATGTTGTAGACCCTTGAAACACCTGCTATCAGTCCAGCTTGAGAAATTAAATTGAATGTTGTAGACCCTTAAACACCTGCGCTTGAGAAATTAAATTGAATGTTGTAGACCCTTAAAACACTGCTATCAGCCCAGCTTGAGAAATTAAATTGAATGTTGTAGACCCTTAAAACACTGCTATCATCCAAGCTTGAGAAATTAAATAGAATGTTATAGAGCCTTAAAACACTGCTACCAGCCTAGCTTGAGAAATTAAATTGAATGTTGTAGACCCTTAAAACACTGCTATCAGCCAAGCTTGAGAAATTAAATAGAATGTTATAGAGCCTTAAAACACTGCTATCAGTCCAGCTTGAGAAATTAAATAGAATGTTATAGAGCCTTAAAACACTGCTATCAGTCCAGTCACCCTTTAAGTCTATGGAAATATGTTCCTCCCTATTGGGATGGAAAATGAATTCAAATATTGACAGCTGGATCAAACTGAGGCTTGGATTTCCCAACAGTCTGTAGACCTCACAGACCTTTCAAATCCACTCCTCCCCCCTCCCCACACCCCCATCAAACCCCACACCATCAAATAGTCCATTGTTCTTACATTATGTTATCAAGAAAAAAGCACTGGTGTACCACAAATTCATGATGTCCATAAATTCATATTTACCCATCTCCTGTGAAGCAGCTACAACACCCCCTGCCCTCCCCACCCTCATTCCTCAGTTCTTGCTGGTACTCTCTTTATCGTTCCTGTATGCTCCAGTGGTAACTACTGAATCATTTATTAGGATTTCATAAAAGGCATTTAGTTCAAGAAAGGAGAATGTATTCACAAGAAGGCTAGTGCGGGTTCATGCCTCTTTCATAAGCTTCTGAATAACGCATTGGTCCACTCAGCAGGTAGATCGGTAGGCTGCCCTGTACACAATTCATAAGCTTCTCAATAACGCATTGGTCCATTCAGCAGGTAGATCGGTAGGCTGCCCTGTACACAATTTCGGACACTCGTTTGGGAACCAGCCTGTTAAATTATAAAGGAAAATACAAAAGACATCAATTTCTAAACTTTCAGCAAAGGAAGCAGTAGCTGGGATCTTTTGAACACTTTATATCAAGGACAAGTGGTATAAGGATAACTTAAGTTTGCGCATTCTTGGTGGTTATGGATGGTGAGTGAGATGGGATGGGGGGGGGGGTTAGGTGGAGGTCCAGGTTATGGACCATCATCATCTTACATCGTCTTACAAAAGTTAAAGAGTGCCAGCTAAGGTTCCAGCCTTTAAATGCAGACCTGACTTGGCAGAAGAGATTCTGCTAGAAACTTTCCCTTCCACCAATTTCAATAGGAACCTTGTACGTATCAAGGGTGGGGGGGGGGGATGTCTACATACTACACACAAAGTCCACACAAGCTGTACTCCTTGGGTTACCATGTTCACAAGGTTTTTTCAGATGTTGATCTCAAATGATTCTTGACCTCCATCAAGTTCAATAGGTTCCTTGTTAAGGGAAATCTACATATTATAATGTGAAATTCAACCAAGTCAGTATTTTCTGGAGTTTTTGTGTTTTCTAGCTTGGGCATTACATACATACACTCCTCCCCTCCAGGACCTCCACCTAACCTCCCCCCCCCCCCCACCCCTTAACTCACCGTGCATATAAACATATATATATTATATATGAATAGATGTATCTGTGGTACATTGATATACCAGCTTGGTGTGGAAGGTACATAAAATGATATCAGTAGATAACAGCACTGACGATATTAAGACTCACAATATTCTTTTCCCAAGTAAGTGAAACAATCTTATTATTTTTTGACACAGCGGAAACGTAAGGAAGAAGAGGATGTTGAGGTGAAATAAAAGAAAGCGGAAATCAGCGTTTCTGCAGAAAAAGCTCATGCCTGTTTAATTGGAGGGATAATATGTCCTACAAAGAATGAATAAATCTGGACACTACTACAAGTCCTATCATTTCCAAACTATACTCAATGAATGAGACTCCTAGGATATTTTCCACCACTGAAATAAATGATCATCTAAATTAATCCTCGACAATAACTCATGATTATATGAAAGGTTAGAACTCTTCCGCAAGTCCATTAAGAAACTACAGCAAAACTATTCAGAATAGTATAGACAATAAGTGAAACTTCAGAAAGCCATCTTACACTTTCAATTTAGCTCAAAATAGTTCAAAGAACATCACTCTTGCTTTTAGAACACTAAATGACTTTTGCTTTTCACTTACTTGGGAAAAGGAACACTAAATGACTTTTGCTTTGTTATACATTGATTGGTCTCTTTCTCTATATTTTAGGGAGCGAAGCACCCCGTCAAGCCCGCAAGGGTTTTTTGTTCCGCTTCCTTCACTTCATGTATTATTCACTACTACTTCATGTTATTTGTTATTTGTAAACGTTTAAATGCATGTTGTGAAAAACAAATAAATGAAATGAAATGAAATGTTGGAGGTACAGTAGCAAAAATGACCTTTAATATTTCACATTCCAGGATTTTATTATTGGCAGATGCATTACTATTTGAGAGAACAAGCTCTTGTCGATAAACATAAGCAGCTATAAGATCGAACAAGGAAAGTCAAACAGTTTCGTTTTTTATTCATTATTCTTTGTCTTAACGGGTTGCAGGATGACAGATGCAAAAAGGAAAGAGTTTGAAAAGGTTTATTATCAACAGACTTGTCGCTTTTAGAGAGAACATTTGGCAAATTTTCACGATGTTAAATAAAATACATGAGATTTCTACATGGCATTAAGTGGCATACTCTTCATGTAATTCAATAAGCCAATACCAAGATACCAATCAAGGAGACACATTTTCTAATTTAATTATAAGTGCCCTATAAAGACATGTTCAAAGAGTAGTTGTCATGGCAACAACTTGCAATTTGGAGACACTATAAACATTTGAAAATGTACAAGTAGTATGTCCTCTATCCTCTCCTTTAGAGAGGACGATTTTACTTTTGATGTGTGTATTAATTAAAATCTTGTTAACCGTCCTATGTGTTTACCGTCCTATGTGTTTACCATGCTATGTGTACCCTACTATGTGTGTACCCTGTGTGTATACCGTACACACTGCAAATTTGATTATCACAAATAACAGTGTGGAATCATGCACACTGTAAACTTGATCAACCTTGTAATATCACAAATAACAGTGTGGAATCATGCACACTGGAAACTTGATCAACCTTGTAATATCACAAATAACAGTGTGGAATCATGCACACTGCAAACTTGATCAACCTTGTAATATCACAAATAACAGTGTGGAATCATGCACACTGTAAACTTGATCAACCTTGTAATATCACAAATAACAGTGTGGAATCATGCACACTGCAAACTTGATCAACCTTGTAATATCACAAATAACAGTGTGGAATCATGCACACTGCAAACTTGATCAACCTTGTAATATCACAAATAACAGTGTGGAATCATGCACACTGCAAACTTGATCAACCTTGTAGTATCAGGTCTCCCTTGCATTCTACTGACTTATTGGCTTATAGAATACCACTGACATAAAGATAATAAATTGGTCAAATCTTTCCTTTTACCTAGCTGTGAGTATGCAAGAGTTTATATTGCTTCCATGTCTTGCATAAATAAGTAATCACATGGAGAAGGAATGCAAGGGTTCCTGAAGGAAAGTATAAAAATACTTTTTATCCTTGTTCATTTTGTTAATTCTTACCTATACTGATTGCATATTCTGAAACCAAATGGACCGCAGGCACCGGAATACAACTCAGATA
Organism: Apostichopus parvimensis; assembly: GCA_000934455.1. Lineage (NCBI taxonomy): Eukaryota > Metazoa > Echinodermata > Holothuroidea > Aspidochirotida > Stichopodidae > Apostichopus > Apostichopus parvimensis. Next base: position 35,385 of record KN884386.1, read on the forward strand.
CATATCGGTTCCTGAACTCTATGTGTGTCGTCTGGAAACTCTCAACAGCACAAGTTCTGAAAAAGAAATGGTGGAAAATATATAAAAGAACGACGATCGTCAAGTTGCAATAGTACAGATACAAATTAGCCAACGAAAATCAAGAAATTAGATGAAAGCAGGCAAGGAGCTGTAAATAAAATTAGGTGGCTTCGTGACCCTCTTCTTTACATGTTATCTTGACACTAATATCTTAATTTTCACACTTAACATCACAAATGTTTTGTAAGTTTGTATACAGCAAAGTGCATTGATAATGAATGATTTCTTCAAAATTCGTTGGAATCGTGGCTCTGCTGCTAACAGTTGCAATGTTCACTAACAGAAATGTTCCAAAGTTTTTTAGTACATAGCCACAGGGCATTTACCCAAATAGCAGACATAGGTTCTGTTCAATACCCCAACAAATATTGATTTGAAACTACCAAAACATGTAATAAGAACATGTCTTCATCTCTAGAATGATACAACACTCGCACCCTCCCCCACACACCCATTCCAATGGTTGGATACTTGTCAACTTAAAGCCTATCTGACCCACATAAATGGAACTACCAAGCAGACCAGCATTTTTTTTTCTTCAAATGGGGCAAACTGACAGATTAACAAACAGACACCTTGACATAGTAACTTTACATGGTAATACATTATCACTTGGTTAATATGTGGAGAGTACTGTTTACACAATTACCTTTTCTGACATCTGACTCCAGCAACACCCTTTGGACAGGAGCATCGATTGTTGGCTAGGCAAGTACCACCATTCCGACAGGGAGGCACGCACCTCCATGGAATTCCTAAATGTTAAGGCAATTAGAATAAACCGTTTACAGGCAGAGAAAGGTGGGCTACTCTAATGCTTTCTTCAGCCAGGTCACCAGACATTTTTACCTTTCGGTTTCAGGGAGGATATTAGATTGGAATGACGAGATCCTGTACATTTCACATTGCCAGTATGTATAGAATGAAGTCACTGTAAACTCAGTATAATAGCCTATTGTAATGTAGTATGAAGTTATATCCCCATCATATTACTTTAAACATGTGCTTCCATGCCTCTTTGTCTTAAGAGTAACTACTTACTTCCTGTCCAAGACTTATTCACCCCTACACCCACATCATATTCGTAGAAGCCCCCTTTGTCTTAATTCCATGAACTATTCATGCTTAACCACAGATGACAACCTGTTGCATCTCATGTGTATTACAAATGTGGTTAGTCATAGCCATCTCCTATGTGCCTTAGTAATTATAAGTAAAAGACTCTGTGACCAAGAGTTTATGTCACAGAGAGGTTATTGCCCATTCACAGGAAGTTGTAATGACATAAATACTGTAGCTTTTGAGTATGTAAAAGACTAACATTCCAGACTTCAGAGAGTGTAGTTCAGATACACTCCAGCAATAAAGCTTATATTCTACAATCATATCTATGTCTGGAGTTTCTCTTTATATGTTGCTAATTATACTTATTTAATAACGGAGCCCAAACTAATTGAGCCGGAGCACCCCAACGTAACACTATGTTTAGTTATGTCGACTCTGACAAACTGCAATCATCTTCAAACTCTGAAAAATTAAGTTTTCATTTGAAACAAACAAGAAAACAAGTCAAACTTGTTATAATTTTAACCAAGTCATTAATTCTACCCACATTATTCAGCTTGGTTAAACATTTAAAATCTGTCTAAACGTGCTGAATCAGTTACATGTGAGTGTACACAAAAAGAATAGAATGGAGGGCGGGGCTTGAGAAATATTTATCAATCCAAATGCATAATTTTATAGTCCTGTGGTTTTCATTCACTATTAATAAACGATGTATTTCAATGTCATATAAAAGTAACGTTTTTCAAATTACGAAAGCAGAGCTCTCTGCTGACATTGGTCTAATCTCCACCAATCACAAACAAGCTATTAAACTGATTTTCATATTACTTGAGCAAAGCACAACTTGAAAATTTAATTTCAATTCCCTACAAGCAAAATTATTTCATAAGTATTCGAGTCGTAAAACTTGACACAAAGAAAGAAGAGCTATGAAGATTTGTAACTAGTGTAATATTTAGCTACAGGTCCCAGACCAAGACAGACAGGTAACAGAATATTCAGACCATTATTGATTTGGTACAAACATCGTTCTCTGTAGAAGAGCTACCGAGCAAGACAAACAGCGTCAAACTTCACAGTCTTTTGATGATCGAGAAAATACATGCTTGAAAAGTGAAATTTCATCTATAGATTGTGAATTGACCATATTTCTGAAACGGATGTGCTTTGTGGTGGAGTGATCCGTCAATCGTCAACCTGCTATTATCGAAAGTATCATATTCATTGGAAATGTTGATTCAAATCAACTCCTTATGAACTGATGAACAAACTTCAGACTCAAAGACACAAAATTTAGCCATTTGGATTCTGAAAGTTTTAGTGAGCTGTAAGTTGCAGAGGAAAGAAGTGTTTTACACAGGTAAGAATATAAATTTGCATAATTTTTCATATTTTTTTCCTTTTTAATATTTTATGACCCCTGTTCAAAGCCTGTAGTACAGCTATAATGAATGAAGGACAAGTTTTGTTTATGAAGTACATCATTATTGATTGAATAATGTTGTGAATATAACTGAGTTTGGCAGGTAAGGGAATCTGTTGGTTACCTGCAGGTTAGCGAAGATAATTGTTCAGCCAAGTGTGTGTTGCAGTAGCTCCTTGATCAGTACTGAACCTGGCCGCACCTGATACTACTTGGGATTATAACATATCCCTCCGTTTACCTTCTTTACTAGGTTTGCTTGGGCCATTTTACACGGTCACAATCCATGTAAGGTGGATATATAAGACTCTTAGGACTTCAATTCAATTCCTTTTTCCAGTATAAGTTATATAAAATTTATGAATAGGATCAATTTTTATGTAGATATGAAAAACAAATAATTTATTAATTAAAGTGATTAGAACAGAGACAGTATATGAAAGATATAAGAACTTATGAATATTAAAATACCACAAAGGATTGTAATACAGGACTTTAAACTCCATTTTAATTACAAGCTCTATAAAAGGAATTTTTTTAATAGTTTGATTCTTAAACTTGTATTTGTAAATTGTAGTTTGCCTTATTGCACCTGTAGGGAAGTCAATTCATGATGTAGAGGATGATCTTTATAGGCAAGTTTATTTTTGATAAGTCTACCAAAGTCGTCAAAAGACTTGTCCTCCTTTAAGAGGGGTAAGGAGGATGAGGATCTTGATAGCCCTTGCGGGGACAGACTCCACCTTGCAGGTTCTGAATCCTACTAGCGGGGACAGAATCGTTCTTGCGGGGACGGAATCCTCCTTGTGGGGACAGAATCCTCCTTGCGGGCACGGAATCCTCCTTGTGGGGACAGAATCCTCCTTGCGGGCACAGAATCCTCCTTGTGGGGACAGAATCTTCCTTGCGGGGACGGAATCCTCCTTGCGGGGACACAATCCTCCTTGCGGGGACAGAATCCTCCTTGCGGGGACAGAATCCTCCTTGTGGGGTCAGTATCCTCCTTGTGGGTTCTGAATCCTCATTGCGGGGACAAAATCCTCCTTGTGGGCTCTGAATCCTCATTGCGGGGACAGAATCCTTCTTGCAGGCACGGAATCCTCCTTGTGGTGACAGAATCCTCCTTGCGGGGACAGAATCCTCCTTGCAGGACAGAATCCTCCTTGTGGGGTCAGAATCCTCCTTGTGGGTTCTGAATCCTCATTGTGGGGACAGAATCCTCCTTGTGGGTTCTGAATCCTCATTGTGGGGACAGAATCCTCCTTGTGGGTTCTGAATCTTCCTTGTGGGGACAGAATCCTCCTTGCGGGGTCAGAATCCTCCTTGTGGGGACAGAATCCTCCTTAAGATTGACATTCAGACATATCTCTAGATGCTCCATGTCATGTAAATATGATAATATTTTGTAATTAGTTTTGATAATTTTACTCAAAATGATGTCCATCATTAAATAACACCTATTTGGTATACAAACTATTATTCTTTTATTTTTTTGTGACACAATGTGCTGCTTTTTAAGTAGCGCAGTTGAAGATACGTTACAATCTGGTGCTATACCATACTGCCCCTTTAAAGGAAAGACAATGGAAAGAAAAAAATTTACCTGTTACTAAAATCCATCACCAAACCAGAGGAGAAATGATGAAATTAGCCATAGCATTCAAAATTAAAACACAAATATAGAATCAGAAAAAAAAACATCAAATGAAGTTTGTGGGACACAAACTTTCCTGCACTGAACGAAGTAGATTGCCACCCTCTCAAGTCACCAAACAGCACACATAGATAAATGTATGTCTCCAGTTATGTGATACTATAATGATTCAGTCAGAATGGAAAAGTTACAATACCAGTGGAAATTGCTGCCACCAAATAAACCAGTTAATCCACTTCTCAACAGATTCATCTAAGTAATACTTCAGCAATGTTAAAAAAAAACTATGACATTTTATTGCTCATCAAAAGAGAGACACAATCGGAATCCCATAAGTTTATATCAACAATTAATGATAATACCCACTTCAGTCCCATTTGTTGTATGCAAAGTAGGTAACACTCTGATTAACATGGCAGCACTTTTAATTAAAGGGTTGATGCTGTTTGTTTTGGTAGGCAACAGACCCTTTCAAGATGTAAAAGATCATCGCCATTCTTAAAATAACCCATCTATCATGTGTTTTGTTCAAATATCTTTGACAATCGGAGCAATTACAGTGGAAATACATCCAACTGCTTAAATTGTACAAAAAAAGTGTTGATTGCTTTCTACAACCATTATCCTTTAAAGTCATTATTTCTTCAATACTTGGACTGGAGAATACAAAGCAGATTGAAGTAAACCTCTGTTGGTACCAACCAGCAAGCCCATAAACATTCCTTCGTCTTTCACAATCAGACCTTTCACTGTAATCCAGTATTACTCTGCCTATTGTTGGAGTTGAATTCAGTTCAGCCAAGCAATTAAGACCTTCAGCTTATAACCGACTCGATGCGCTCACATGGCCGTCCATGATAAACTCAAGCACATCACCCCTATGGTGTATATATGACATCGGATTATCATTCTAAGGCCACCAGATATGGTACATCATGGCTATAATTTAAAATACAAACTCTCTGTGATTATGTTAATTCGGAGGTATATATATAAGCTATTTGATATATAAGATGGACAATAGTGTTAATGGATTTAAATCTTACCATCAAATCTGGCCATGTTTACAGAAATTCAAGATGGTAAGTAAAATGACATTTAATTTGCAATAAAGTAAAATATGTATAAAGTAAAATAAAGTGTAACTGCTTTTTTTTTCACATTGGTTTAGAGCATTAAATAACAAAACTAGTTATTTCCTATCATATTAATTTGGTTTTCATAAAACTGAAGTGAATGAAAAATAGAAAATTATGAACAACTTCGAAATTAGAATAGAAATTCATAAAGGAATAAATAATGAAGGAAGTCCATTGTTTTTCCAAATTGACCAGGGCTCATTTCTGTTTTATAATTTTGAGTAAAAATTTTGCAATTATTTTATTGTTTATTCG
>KN884386.1:41834-56604 GCA_000934455.1 Apostichopus parvimensis
AAGCTATTACTCTCTACTGCACAGAAATGAATTCCCCTTCCTTTATATTTCATATCAGCAAGATAAAAAAAGTTGAAGTTTTGCCAACAATTTCTACTTGAATAAAACCAGGCTGCCCATGGACATTTTATTGACATTTAAGTGAAATGGCCACAAGTAAGTCATTCATTATCAATCTAATAAGGACAAAGCTTTAGGCATTCTTTTTCCTATCTAGTTTTTACCACATTCACAATAAATTGCTTTTCATTAGCTTGATTTGACAAGTGTCATTACACACAAATTGACAGAAAATAGTAGAAATTTAAAAAACAAGTCCCTGATATACAGCGTTGGATGCAATTAAGGTTTAGGGATTGAAAATAAAAAGAATAAGAAAAAACCAGGGCGTTGACATCTTAAAGAGTTGCATGAAATAATCAATTTACAAATAATAATAATTTCAGGAGGGTATCACAGTAGATATGAGTGATCTACGGAGGGAGGATAAGTTATTCCGAAGCTGACATCCAACATAGCCAGCTACTCCACGAGAGCTGTATTAATTCCCACATAATACTTGCAATGTTTGCAAAAGAACCGTGCCAACGCAACAAGGTGCCTTAATTTAGCCCTGTCACCTTTTGAAGATATCACTCGTATTGCACAGTTTTCCGTTCTTATGTGCTTTAAGTAGATTTTACGCTACTGTCGTTGTTTGAATGAACTGTTTCAAGAAGCTCTTTCAAAGGATACTTGTCTTGAGGGCTCAGTAGTAACGCTATGTTAAATCGTCAGTCATTGAAAACTCAGACATGTCATATTCAAGAGGACAATGTATCTCTGAATACAAATTATGTGTAAATCACGGCAAAGAGAAGTAGAACAATAGTTCAACAATTTTGGTACATTTAGAAATTTAAAGGGAGCTTTAGCAAAAAGAGATTCAGAAAAATTCCAGGCTTACATGCCTCTTTGTTTTAGTAATTATATCATTAGGCTATTATGGGAGGTTTCAGGTGAGAGGTATTCTCTAAAAATACTACCTAACTCTTGTAAAGCCACCATCTGTAAATACACATATATTACATATGAAAATACATTAAATCATTGATAAGAGTATGTATACTGTATATATAACAATAACATTCCATCTATGGATATCAACCATTCTCATCCATTAATATCACCTATTGAACAATTTGTACCCCTTTACATTCCTTTTTTGGCCTTTGCACTTTTCTTTCAATTATTTTTTTCTCCATTTTTCAATGTCCCACATGAAGGGCACAGGTAAACAAAGTTGAAAACTTTGATGCAAAGAAATCAATTGATAACATGGAAGCATATTTTCTGGGAAAACCGAGGGAAGTTTACAGAAGTCACAAACTTCGATGTGACAGTGTTTAAGAGACTTAAAATTATGCTGCATATTTCTTTCTTTTTTTACTTTTTATTGAGAGAAATTCCTAATATTACTTACTGTTTGCACACCTTAGACCTTTGAACTCAGCGGGACATCTACATTTATTCACCCCTACACAAACACCATCATTTTTGCAGTATCCTGGTGAGCACAATGACCTCTCTGGAAGCAAAAATGAAAAATTGTAGAAATTCAATGCAAAGTAACAAATAGTATTGATTTGGTTTTAAATCCTTCCTTGTTTTAAAGAATGACTTTTAAAGGGGGAACTAGATTTTGATGTTGTCATTACCACAAACAATTTGCGATAAGCATTCTTTTTTTTTCTTCTTTTAACTGATATGATTTGCATATTTTTTATTGTTAATTAAACCCATCGGTTACAGTGTAAAGACAAAGTCAACATGGGCACCAGCACAAAGAAAATGTATTTCAATTTCATAATTAGTCAGGCATGTAAACATCCTTGTGAAAGTATCAATATTTTTCTGAAATTCAAAATTCATGATATTTATTTAAAGTTGTAATCGACAGGAACATACCATTTTGGCAACGGGGGCCATAGAATCCTTCCGGGCAGATACAGGTGTTAGTTGCATAACAAGATCCACCATTCTTGCATTCTGGAACACATTTAGCTGAAATCAATCAATAAAGAAAAAACATGATATTTAATGGGGAAAATTGAAGCAAAAAAAAAAGGATATAATAAATCGAGAAATTAATTTAAGATTAATATATGAGCACTTGAGGATTGGCTCTAGAAAACGACAGGGGTGGAGGGGTCAGTTTTATCTAGATATACCTTTTGTTTCTGATCAATATGTTTTTAAAATAGATTGAAGAATCATGAAGCCAATTAGTCTTACGCCATTTCTCTCCAACTTTTCCTAATACAAGCAAAATTTGTTTGTAATTTACCAGTCAACAACAAAGACTATCTCAACAAGAAATATCTCGGTATATCTGGCACGATTTGCTAATTCCAAAGAAAAAATCAATTTGGTTTCTGTATCATTGATTTAAAAATGCTGTGACACTTCTTCTAAGAACCTTTACAATACCTGTGAAAACAAAAGCCATCTTATAATATGGAGGTGAGGGTACCATGCAACAAACAAATCTTTAAAGTTGTCATAAGCAGATTAAAATATACCCCAACAATAAACCCTATATATATCAACAAGAAAAAGGAACTTTTTGGGAAAGGAGATCGGGAGGGACTAAAACAGGTGCAGTTTGAACTTAGACGGGTGATCAAGGAAAAGAAGGCCGCTTATCGGGAAAAAACGAGAAGGACATTTTACGGACAATAATATGAAGCGTGTTTGGCAGGTTATGCGTTTGATGAGTGGGTACACTAATAAATCTAACTCTTGCCAATTACCTGCCAGTACCGTTGATTATGCAAATGAATGATTTTTCAACAGATCTTGACAATTTATGTGTATTGCTTGCCCATTCTGATTGCAATTTAGTGTTATTAAACAGAGGATGACGTGCGTCGTCAATTTTCAAGGTTACACAGTCTCATCAAAAGCTGTCGGTCCAGATCATTTATCATCACGGTATTAAAACATCATGCAATAGAACTCATTGGCCAAATATTTACACTCATTTATAATCGATCTTTTAAAATTGGTTACATTCCTTCCTTATGGAAGCAATCCTGTATTATTCTGAAGAAATCAGAAGAAATATCATGCATGATTCGCATGAATGACTTGCGCCCAGTAGCACTTACGGCTGTTCCATTGAAAGTATGTGAACGGTTACTTTTTAAGCATTTTAATACATTTGTAGCTCCCTTTCAAGACCCACTACATTTTGCATATCAATCTAGTCGTAGATGTGAATTAAGATGCCATCTTTTTAAGTCTCGACAAGTTATACTCTCACTTAGAACACTCTAACACTTCTGCATGTTTTCTATTTCTCTTTCTGCCTTTAATACTATACAACCGCATAATTTAGTCACTAAGCTTCTCAAAATGGACATTCCAGATGGTTTAATTAATTGGATCATGCAGTATCTCACTTGGTCCCACTTGTCGTTCAGATCATATTATGTCTAATACAGGGGCCCCTCAAGAGACTGTCCTGGCCCCATTTCTCTTTACATTATATACATCTGATTGCAGATCTCTGGAGGAGGGATGTCCTGTCATTAAGTTTACCGATGATACCGCCATGGCTGGCCTCATCAATGGTAATGACGACAGGGCGTACCTGTGGTAATGATGACAGGGCATACCTGCGCCAGCTACAGTCATTGATAGATTACTGTGACTCTAACCTTCTGCAATCAAATGTCTCTAAGACAAAAGAAATGATTATTGATTTTAGACGTAATGATATTTTACCACCGCCCGTTATTATTAAAGGTAATGAAGTAGAACGTGTTTCTCCATACAAATATTTAGGAGTGGTGCTGAATGATCAATTGACTTGGGGGGATCATATTGATGTAATAGTCAAAAAGTGGAATTCTAGGCTATATTGCCTTTGGAAAATGTCATTATTCAATGTGCGATCAGAAAATTTTAGAGATGTTTGATAATTTTACTATTTGTGGATTCTGGAGATATTGTCCTTTCTATCACACACCTTCAAGACAGGTTTATTATGAGAGGTACTGGCAGACCGAGACTCCCACAAATAAAGACTAATCGGCACCGTAATTCCTTAATCCTGCAATACCACTTTAAAATAATAACTTGAGTCGTTAATTGTTTGGCTTTTTTAATGGGTATGCTTACTGCTTTTATCCATTTAATCTGTTCTTACTTTTTCAACTCGTAAGTGTAAATATGAATATAGTTTAATATATTTTTGTACTTTTGATATGTGCAAGTATCGTAATTACCATTTAAGGAGCAATAAAGTTTTACTTTCTTACTTACTACTTACTTACATACTTACATACTTAATTATTTACTTACTAATGAAGATCAGCAGTAATGATCCAAAATTTGAGAAATTAATTTTAGCAAAATTGCAATGATGACATCTTTCCAATGTACTTCTACCCGATGGGTCTGAACTTCCAACTTCTTGTCAGACATTGAAATTCAATCATAAAGTGTCTTTATGGAGAGGCTCTTGAAGTCTCAACTTGAGTGACCAATATTACATTTTACAACACAAATTTAAGGGGGGAGGGGAGGGGAGGGAATGGTGAACTTTTAAGTCATCTATCAAGTTTGATCATGTGCAATTATAGAAATAACTCAAAAGGTGGAAACGTTTAACATATTGCGTAATATCAATCACACTTTCTGACGAGCCGATAAGGGTTCTGGGCATTCATAAACCCAACTAACTTATCCTTTCATATGTATACATGTGTGAAAATTAAAATTATATCTATTATTCTTTGTTTAAGTGTTACAACAGACTTTTACTATTGAAGGAAGTCTGTAACCTTTCAACAGGAAAACTTCAAAACTTTTTAAGTCCTCCATCATTTCATGGCATATAATCGTGATGTGGCTGCTGTACACTTCCCCCCCCCCCCCCCTCATCCTGGCCCTTCTTCAACCCCACACAAGAAATTAAAAGTAGTTCAGACCTAATTTTACATCCAGTTTCAGACCTTAAAGTATGCCTCAGAATGCAATACTGCAAACATGTCTAAAATTTCCCTTTTTTTTTCTTTGACTGTGGGAAGAACCCTAACCAATTTTACAACAACACCATGTAGGGCCACATCCCTTCCATTTCAAATTTCTAGATCTGTCCCTGGTGTAATTGATTAAAAAGTACGTTACGGTTTGACCTCAGATGCTTGCTAAGAAACATACACAACAATAACTGCGCCACACTGAAAATGACATATTCCAATGCAAAACATTTTACAAAAATAAGTAAGAATTTAATATATTGCCACTGATATATAAAATAAGAGATTGTTACATGATTGAAAAGTTTCACTCCAAACCTGAACGCTGCTTCAGATTATTAAACGCTAGATAACCTTTTAGAGCAAACAAGAAATATATCATAACATTCATAGAAATGAGCATATTTACGAGCTAGTGTCCTCAGGCGAACTATATTTGTAGTGGTAAAGAACAATGCAACCCAGCTTCTATGATATTGCAAACCTGTCGAAATCACAAAAGTAGCCGCCGTAAAGGATCCACAATTTCATGTTGAATATTACGATTTATCGATCTCTCCACATTTCCTGCTAAGTATACATCTATTTATAATATATGAGCCGTTTTCTGCCCAAAATTTCAGTGATAAAAATTGTAATAAAATAGACCAATATTGCAAAACTTGACATTTAAAGTTACATGAATATATCGCTTTGTATATTTAAACCTGATATTGATTGTAGACATATTGAAACATTTCCAAGTAAAAATGAAAAACTGCAAAGTAAAGCACAATTGATTTTTTTATTGGTTTTCAGTTTTCCAATATTCCATGTACACTAAGTTTGACATAAACTGTTATATCATTCCGTGATGAATTTTTTATTACTTTTTCAAAGAGAAACATAATTTAAGTGTTGGAACTGAAGTGGCCCATTTGTGGTAAAGGGAGTTTGCAAGGTAGCATGTCTAGAAGCAATTTTATGAACATGGCCGTCCGTCAAAACAGTCTGTACTGTATTGGCAAAAAAAAGTTGAACAGTGGCTATATGTGATCTAGTATATCATTTATGGCTGTCAAAAGGATATAAACATTGAAATTATTTTCAAAAAGAATGAACTAGTCAAATGCAGTTCTCTATTTTGGCCACAATTGTTTTTGCTTTTTCAGGTTTCAGAAAGTTTGTCTCTTAACAAAGTTTTTTTTATGTGGCGGCAAAGATATTATTCCAGGAATTAGGATACTCCTCACATGCCCTTTCTTTAAATTGTGACATCTCACCAAAGAAAGCCAACAGTATTTGTGGTTCATTGTTATCAGTTTCACATAAAACAACCTTACAAGATTATGTTGCCGATGTGTGATGTAGACATTTATATGGAATGGAACAGATGTTAGGACCCACATTCACACCCCCATCACTCTCACCTTAACCTATACACCTTATTTTAAAAATTGGTTGCTTTTAATTATTATTAATCGATTCGAAGAACATCAAAAATTGATCATTGCATTTTGCCATACATTGTTTGGCAAGCTGACTTGGATTATTTAGTAAAAATTGTTTGCATATTAATAAATTCCAAGAACATCTATAATTGATCACTGCATATTGCCATACACTGTTTGGCAAACTGACTTAGATTTTTAATTAATGAAATCAGGAAGTTGCTGCAGATCCCTGATGAAACTGACACAACGCTGTGGTTATTTTCACTTGAAACTTATGGTTAAATAATGACTGCTCTTTAGCACTGAGGCTTATGATTGGGGGTTCTCTGAACTCGATTATATCAATTGTTTTAACAATTCTGTATGTGGAAGAAAATTCTAGTTAATGCTGTGAAAAAAATGCAATATTTTAATCCCTGACTCTTACCAATTATAAGCAGAATATATATTCTACATAATATCATTCAAGTCAGGCACCTCTGTAAATGATAATTGCTAGTGCATTGCACCTAATATGTGCTTTCATTTATTCCTAGTTTCTTAAGTCTTTGAATGAACGCAGTATTAACTTAAGAAATGTATTGACATACTTTCAACATTCTTTCTATCTATTGTTAACCTTTCTTTGCCCAGTGGTAAATTCCCGCCCAGTGGTAAATTCCCTTCTGCTTTAGAAGATGTAGTATCAGCATGCAGTCCTAAAAATGACGATACGTTCCCAGATATGCTGGAAGAATTACAGACCAATCTCAAATCTGCCATTCATTACAAAAGTCATTAAGAAGGCTGTTAATTGACTACCTCAAAACTATCTTTAAGAGTAAAATCTCTGAAGTTTTTCAGTCTGGGCATAAAACATATCATAGGACTGAGCTGCTCTAATTAGGGTACATAATGACATCCTGTCTGCCTTTGATGATAATAAACTTGTTCTTTTTTGGTTTTTCTTGACATATCGGCAGCTTTTGGCAATACTGATCATGGCCTTCTTATCCAAAAGTTTACACAGGAATTTATACATAGTTATAACCATTCGGACACAGAGAATGTTTCACTTGTGTTGAGAGTGCCATGCCCTACGTGATATAAGGGAATGGATGGTATACAACAAATTAAACAATGACAAAACCATCATCACTTTTACTGGTGCTGCATTCAAAATATATACAACGGTTCCCGCAATTATATCTCCAATAAATATGGGAGATAAAAAGACATTACCTTCGCTGCGAGGAATCTGTTTGAACCGACCCATTCTATGGAGGCACTTTGTCAACTAAGTGCAAGTCTGTTTATTTTCACCAGTGTAACATAGGTAAAATCCGTCCTCATCTGATAGGTACTAGAACAGCGTGTTCATGCATTCATTACAAGTAACATTGACTATTTTTAATTACTTGCTTGGGATACCAAAGACACTTTCACTGAAGCTACAGTGTATTCAGCTGCTAGACTAATTACTAGGATGCCTAAACATTTAAACATGTCCCATACTATTTACTATTACTACACTCGTTGCCCATAGAGCAGAGAGTAATTTTAAAGGCACTCCTTAATATTTACTGTTCCCTTGCTACAGACTCTCCTTATAACAAGGAGCTCTTACATCCCCATCAACCATCTAGATGTCTCTGTACTTGTAACAATTAATCCTTTGGTCATTCCAAATACTCGACTGCGATCCTACCGCGATCGCTCTCTCTGCAAATTCGGTCCTGTTCATTGAAACTCTCTCCCACTGTCTATTAGAAACTCAACTTCTGTAGTAAGCTCTAAGTCCAAATAAAAGACTTTAATAATCAGGCTTTTTCTTAATATGTATTAGTGTATTAGTGTATTTGTGTAATTGTAACTGTTTTTGTAAAGTGCTTTCAATTAATCATTGCTCTTCCAGTGCCTTATAAATTTATTATTATTAAGACAAACAGCTCTATCTCTGTAAATTGTAACTATCTATCTTATAAGCTGTCATGCATGATACGGAAGTTCATCAAGAACTTTCGCGAGTTCCTGCTTGCGGGAAGATCACATATACATACATACATACATACATGTGAGATACAATCAAATGTTTTATTGATACGACAAGCAGGAAAACAAGATGAACACACAACAACAAACAACAACAAAAACCACCCGCAGGGAAAAAACTCAAATATTTCCTTATTTAAAAATTATTACGTCTATGCTGTTTGTGGGGGAAGACAGGAATTACTGAAGATGATGTTTTGAGTGGATAGGGGTGGGGGAAGGGAGGGGTAGATATCAATGTTTGTGAAGTGGGGAGGGGGAGGGGGATGAGAGGGAGGAGGTTTGAGGTGAGATGGATAACAGGTGGTCTTGTGATGGAAGTTAGAGGGTATTTTATTCACACTGTCATTTTTTAGGTTTCCTTAATTGCTCTCTTATTATACAGTGAAATCCAAAAGTTAGAAAAAACTGTAAACATAGAACTCTTTGTTTTCCCCTCTAGAAGGCTGCTTAGTATTGTAAAGTAATCTTTACCTGACCCACCTATAAAATTAATGCTTTACAGAGCCTGTGAGACCTTTTTGTTTTTGTAAGGAAACTACCAACCAAAGTTAGTCAAAAAATCAAGTTCAAAATTTGAACTAAATCTACTTCTTTTACAGATTTTTTTGATAAAAGCAGCCATTTACATTTTCTTGTTTAAATTTGCCAATTTTACCAAACTTACCAGATACTAATCAATACCTGATTGCAGTCTATTACACGAACCACCAGATACTAATCAATAAGTGATTGCAGTAGATTGCACTAACCACACTCGTCTTGGATTCTTATGTATCTCAATAAATGGACTTGAAATTCTTAAAACTGTTAGTTTACCAGACACTTTTACTAATAATCAAATGCAAAAAGCCAATTTCAAAAAGTGTCCACATTTTTCAAGACTTTTCTTTCATTACTTAAAATAAATAAATCCTAGTAGTCAAGCTAATCAACTGCATTCTTTATAGATTTTGGTTTTGCTAAGTTAGAAGAGAATAAAAAAGAAAAAATGATCACAAGCCTCTCAAATAGCTGTAGAGAAAAGCTTAAGAAAACTTTAGTCATCACTTACAAGAGATGCTCTCCAAGGTTAAGAAAAATAGTTCTGAAGAACTTATAAACCCCACAGCCAAGCCAACCAAAGTTGGCTTATATATGAGAGAAAATTGGACATATGAACAATTTGATACTACTAAACTTAAAAGAAATTCTATGTTGAACCTGGAAGATATCCTGAAAATTCATGGATTTCATTGGATGTGTGATGTTAGGGACCCCAATTCCAAACACCAGAAGGGGGGAGGATAAGATGGAGCTTTTCATCATAATCTTTCTGCCCAATGATACCATAATACTCTGCTTTTCAACACACAGACGAACATTTCACTGGGTGTGTGACATTACACAGATACCCTGACACCAGATTGGGGGGGGGGGGAGGGGGATGTGGATTGGGATTTTTTCCCCTTACAATTTCTTGGTCCCTCAAACCTGAAACCTGTCTCAGGTCTGTGTGATAGTGTGAATGAAAAGTAGATATGATTCACATAGGCCCCATGTCATTACAAATCTTGCCTGTTGAAGGGACTTAGACATTTGGTTCTTCTTGAATGCTACTGCTTCATGGAGAGCAACGACTTCCCAAATTTTGTGCTAAGAATTCTTGACAGATGTCAATATGAAAATTATGCAGAAAATGGTCACTTTTGTTTGTTTTGGATAAAATGGAATCAATACGGTCAATAATCTCGATTCAGTTCTGTTAGTCATTTCCATTCTGCTCTTATTACTTTCTTATATTTTCTTTTATCAATATCCTTTTCTATCTTCCTTTCTTCTTCCTGTAAGTATGCAGAGTTAATATTGCTTTTAAGTGCCAAGAAGGTTGATTGATTCTATGTGAGATTTTAAGCACAATTAATGGCTTCGTTTGGTCAATTTTTTCTCTTTCAGAGAGGTTTAGCGATTGTTTACTTCCTTTATGTCAAGGAGGATGGAATCACGACCTTGGTCATTTTTTTTTTTTTTTTGGTGCTATATATATATGAGAAGGAAAAAGAAAAGAAAAAAAAACCTCATGGAATTGTTCAAGGCCACAAATTGTCACAGAATATGACTTTCCATTTTGATTATGTTTTTGGGGTTTGGGCATTAAAATAATGACCAATTGTTTTGGGCATCTTTTGTTTAGACCTTCCATGAACCAAACAAACAGGAGACTTGTGTAAGTTTGATGACATAAAATCAACAGTTTAAAGGTCTAAAAAATGTTTAAATGTTGATTCCTGGCTGAAGTCTACAGAAACCTATGGGATGGTAATGGCAAGTCTGTGTGTGTGAGTGTGTGTGTATATGTATGTTAATGTGACTTGAAATGTGCATAGTGGGCAAAACTTCATGCTTGGGATGTGGATCCAACTTATTGAGTACCAAAATCAATATTGCTTTTCTTGTTTGGTGGAGAACGAATGTCATGTGAAGTCAACAGAGGTAAAATTCTTTAAAAAAAAAATTAAAAAAATATGAGTCAAGCTCAAAAGTCAAGCTTGTGTGATTTTTCTTTTATGTGGTGTTTGGATCCAACATATTGAGTACAAGAAATCAATTGCTTACTGTAGTGGCATTCAATTTCAGAGAAAGTAAACCTTGGATGATTCTTAGTTGCTGATCCCCCGCCCTCCTCCCCCTCCTCCTCCCCTCCTCCTCCCCTCCTTGTTTTCTTGTTTCTTTCTCCTTACTTGTTTAGGTTTCTTAAGGTAACCAGAACATATTGTCTTCTTTGTAGCTTCCTCTCTGGTTCCCTTTTTGTTTCAGTGACTGATTTATGCTTTCTGGATATCTCTTATACATGCTATGTTTTCTAAATATTACATAATTAGTATACTCTTGTATTCTTACCATGGTAGGTGTATCAATTGATATAAAGCAGTAACAAAACAAAACGTTCTACATGATACTTCATAATGCATGAATTAATATGATACAAATTTAACCAAAGCTTTACTTCTGCATGATATATCACCACTAAAAACCATACATGTTGTGTATGATACGTGGTTTTGAACCATGTAGGCCAATGTCCATACATAATTGTGCATGATGAATAGTTAACTATGCTGTATTATACAACACCTAATTATATTCCGGCCATTTGATTGGTCAATTGCTCGTCGATTGCATGCAAAATCCGCTCTATTGCACGCTATGAAATAGAACCATGCGTTATACTTTTTTGATAGCACTTTTTGCAATGGTAAGAGAGCAGAGAAGCCTGTCTGTTCAAAACAATCTGTTGCATGAGTGCATTTTACATCCAATTATATCCAAATTTGAAGGTGTTGTATAAAACAAATAATGAATGGCTTCCATTCGTGCAATAGTGCAAATATTTCATTCGTTGAAAGATGTAATTTGTTCCATTCAACTCGGCTGCGCCTTGTTGAATGGAACATTCCATCTTTCAACTCATGAAATATTTGCACTCATAACCATTCATTATTTGTATAATGTTTCATACATAATTGTGTATGTGCTATAATATTCAATACTTGCTTCTGGTCATCAGTGCTGCCATCCTCATTGAGATATTGAAATGTCTATAATTCAAGGTTCTGCTACGTCTGTGCATAAACCAAGTTAAAACATTCCACAAGGTAGTTTTGGCAACTTTTAGCAATTTTTAAGTATGCTAAAGTCAGGGGCTGCCAATACTGACGACCTGCAACTGATTATTATCCATCCAAGATCACATCTTGAAGAATATACTTGAAGGGATTCACTCTACATCAAATAGCTAAAGGACATCCTAGCTTTGGCATACCGTTAAAACATCAATTATTTCCACCACGATAACACTTTTCATAATCAATACCTGAAAAATCAAATTTTCTAAGTCTGCATCTCCAGTTTCATTCAATTTAAAACTTCAAGAATTCCGAAAGAATCTGGTAATAATATCAAGGATGGAGAGAGAGGACTTTTGTGTTTACTTATCACACCTGACTGGATATCAAGTCTCTTTCAAGATCATGTAGACCAAATCGGCAGTATACAGACAACCAAACATAGAACAAATAGACCAAATCAGCAGTATACAGACAACCAAATATAGATCATGTAGAACAAATCGGCAGTATACAGACAACCAAATATAAATCAAAGTTCCGTAAGCAACAAAAAATGCAGGTCAAACTAACAGAGAAATTACGCAGAACGGTTGACAAATCGCATCTGCTCTGTTTATCTTTTCAATCATGGAGTGTGATTGTCTCCAGGTAACAATTACCATTGTGCCTGATTATACAAAGACCTGCCCAAGTTTGAATACAAGATTATAAGGTGGAGGCAGGGCCGGGGGGGGGGGGGGGTAAGGGTGAGGGGAGGAGAGGAGAGGAGAGGAGAGGAGAGGAAGGAAGTTTCAGTAGCAAAAGAAACAAATTGCTTTAAAGTTGCATTTTGCACTGAATTCTCTATATGACAGCACTATACTCGTAGAGGGAAAGTTTAAGCTTGAAAATATCTGTTATTTTAGAAACAAAATATTCCACCCCTCTAGTTGGTTGGCCCAGATCCACGATGCTAGGTCCTCTTCTACTGCATGAACCCTCCTGCAACTTTCAGAACACTCCTTGGTCTATTAACAATTAATGCTCAATAGGCTTGATGCATAGTTCTAGTTATTTTCACAAGTTCAAGACAATGAATAGCAAA
Organism: Apostichopus parvimensis; assembly: GCA_000934455.1. Taxonomy (NCBI): domain Eukaryota; kingdom Metazoa; phylum Echinodermata; class Holothuroidea; order Aspidochirotida; family Stichopodidae; genus Apostichopus; species Apostichopus parvimensis. Next base: position 55,018 of record KN884386.1, read on the forward strand.
CATTCTACAAAGTGTGACTGGTTTCATTTCATATTCACCTCACACATCTCTTTTATCCTTCTTTTTTTTCTTCTTCCTTTTAGATATCATCAGAGTCAAACTCACAGCACATCAAGCATCGGTACTTTACAATAATATGAATAACGATTGAACTTATTCAAGACACAACCCCCCCCCCCTCCTCCAATAAAATCAAGGCCAGAGGATGTAAAGAGACCTTGACGCATCGGACAATCTACACCTACTTGAGATGGTCCTCAACAAAACACTTCCAGTGTCTGATTGATCTTTGTGGAATAAATTGTGGGAAGAAAGTCAAATAACTACTGCCTCTCAGAGGGACTATATAGAGGACATTACACTGACCAGAATAGATGCTGAATGACTCTCAAAATAAACATTGTTTAGGATTGGAAATCAGTTTGTTGACAACTGACAAAAGCAGAGCTGAATAAAATATGTGAAAATATGTTGATGAGTCCAATCAAAGTAAAATATTAGACAATTTTTCATTTGTTTTATTGTTTATTTTATTGTTTTATTCCTTGTTTCATTGCTTAGTTGAAGGATCTCTTGTAATGCTTGTGATTCACAAAAGCCCTAACATTTTTATTTTGTACTGAAATTGATACAGAGACTTGCCGTTGATTCGTGGGACACTTCAAAGAATTGAATAACTTAACGAAATAAAAAGGTTCAGTTTTATGGTGATGCGAGGGATCACATCATGAACGGCACCATCTTTGAAACGATTCAGTACCCGCACCGTTTGTGCATGTACCTGACCATTGTTGACCACCCAAAAGATGCTAGACAGATCCTGCACATATCACTATGGCTGAGCCTGATTGGTGTTGGTTACTGTACCAATGGTCTTTTCCTCCTCACCATCTTTAAGAGTCTCACGCTGAGGAGGAGCGTTATGAACCGTCTCCTCTGTGTCCTCTCCATCATTGACATCTTCATCTTAACCAATGAACTGGTTTACATCCTTTACCCTTTCTTCAACGCTGGCATCTCATGGAAGAAAGCCTTTGGAAACCCACTCGTTGTGGGGCCTGTCTGGTTTTACTCTCTTTGTGAACATTTCTCAGAGGGTGTGCTCATAGTCATTGCATACGAGAGATTTCGAGCAATCTGCTACCCGTTCACAAACCTACGAAAGGGTTCCTTTTTGGTTAAATCTGTCGGTCTGGTGGTGGTTGTGTCTATCCTCTTCACAGGGGGATATGCTTATATGTTTTATTTTGGGGACAGCCAGGCTCTGGCTGTGTTTTTACTTGTTTTGCTGGTGGGTCCTTCTCTCATACCATTTCTCATTAGTGCCATACTGTACTCCTGTGTGATTTATGCAATGTACAAATCAGCCAGGGACACGGTGAGCACCAGCAAAGAACACAACAAGAAAAGTAAAAGGAACCGAAGACAGGTCATTATCGTCCTCTTTGCTAACACCTTCATCTACTTTGCCCTAAACGGACTACGGAAATATTTCGACACTCGACTTGCTCAAGCATTCACAGAGAACAGTCAGCAGAATCCAGGACATGACCAATTTGACTTCATCGAAGGAGCCTGGCACTGGGC
>KN884387.1:34303-52129 GCA_000934455.1 Apostichopus parvimensis
CCCCCCCCAGGTATGATCATGCCCTCCAGTGTCATAAACTAGTTACACAGTGAAGTTCTATATAGTATGATTGTAAAGCTGTGTCAAAAAAAAAATAACTGAATGGGGAGCCAATTTTGAAGTTTATCCAAGCATCTCACACAGATTCCTATGGCTGTTTTGTAAGGAATCAAGTAATTCGATGATTGAAGTTTTCATAATCATCTTGATATAGCCACATACTGAGAAACGGCTTTCACACGTAAATACTCACAATTGCCCCAAAATATCTAGTACTTCTGTAGAGCCAATCGACCAGTCATTAATTGTCATGCAGAAAAGAATGAACGAACATTTAGTGTTGCAATTTCAAAGAGCATTCAAAAACACAAATCATTACCAAGAATTAGCCCTACTTAATATACTATCCAGTTCGGTGGCCGAGTGGTCTAAGTCGTCTGACTAAAGATCAGATATGCGATGCATTCGTGGGTTCGAATCCCGCCCGAACTATCTTTTTGCACTTGTTTGCACACAGTAACTTACACAGTAACTATATTGTATGATTGTAAATCTGTGTCAACAACAATAAAAAATGAATGGGGAGCCAATTATGAAGTTTATCCAAGCATCTGACACAGATTCCTTTGGCTGTTTTGCAAAGAATCAAGTAACTCAACCATTCAAGTTTTCATAATCATCTTGATATAGCCACATACTGAGAAACGGCTTTCAAACGTAAATATTCACAATTGCACCAAAATATCTAGTACTTCTTGTCTAGAGACAATCCACCAGTCATGGTTTGTCATGCAGAAAAGAATGAACCAACATTTAGTGTTGCAATTTCAAAGAGCATTCAAAAACACAAATAAATAATAGAATTAGCCTTAATTAATGTCTCGGTTGGGTGGCCGAGTGATTAAGGCATCTGATTTGAGATCTGATTTGCACACAGTAATAATGCTTCTTGCAAGAGAAATCTCTGGGGGAAACCCTTATGAGAACAGGTATCTATCATAGAATCCCAAGATAGCCAGAGTACAAATCCATGAGTATCCATGTTTTTATTGACTTGGCGGTTTTCTGAAGTTTTTTTGTTCCTTTTTTATTATTGGCCGGTTTTTTGCCAAAAAAAAAGGTCCTTCATTTTGGATGAATATTTTATTTTTGAGAAAACACAATGGAAAAATTTTTATTCTCGTGAATCGAAATATTGTAAATCCTTAGCTGGTTGGTATATCTGTCTCGAATATCTTCAATTTTTTGGTTCTTTTTTTTTTTTGTTTTACCTTTATTTTTTTAAGGAGTTTCAATTTAGGAATGTCAAAAGACATCTGGGTCAATCCAGATTTTTGGGTCGATTCCACGTCGACCCTCTCAGAATCTCCTGAAATTGATATGGCGTCTTGCCACATACCGTAAATTTTCCTCAAAATTAGCTAAATTCGAAGACTGGTCACATGTCTTCCACAATATCTGCAATATCAGACATAAAATACCTAAAAGATGCCTCCAAACTTGACACAAATTTAGGGCTCTTAAAATGCAATCTGGGTTTGGTTGTTAGGTGGGCTGTATCTTAGCAACCAAAAAGTATTCAACATTATTTTTGCCTAATTTCATCCTTTGAGACATATGGCAAGACACTATATCAATTTCAGGCGAATCTGAGAGGGTCGACGTGGAGGCCTCTGTTGATTTGGCATGGATTGACTCAATTGCTTTGACCCAGGTTTTAAGCCTGCTAGAAGACAGTTGCTTTTGAAAGGAAATTAAATGAGAAAGAACAAAATCAGTAAGATGTAAATATTGTCTAAATCAGTGATAAAACTAGAGTCAATTTTTGGGTGAGATGACAATGTTTAATAAGGGACTCTAGTCATGTTCGCTTAGGAGTCCATCGGTATCTAAGTAAGATTCATGCGAATAGTGATGTTGTATCTTATATTTATCTTTATTAAATGACAATTGACCATCAAGAAGTTAGCCATTGTAAATGCAGACGCTTCTTCGATAGGTTTGTTTGTGTTGAGAGAATTATCTATCTTTTTATCAGAGTACCATCATATTTATGTTTGTGTTCTCACTATCTGATTATCTAGCTACTGATAATCATTCCAATCTGGTCACTCTCTTTTCTTTTTTTCTTACAGTGTATCAACCACTACAACTCTGAATGGAAGGTTATTAATAATAAGTATGAAGAATATTCCAGAGATTTCCACCAACTACCCTGGTAAGAATCTTCTGAAAATGACAAGGGGATGATAGAAGAGGGGGGGGGGGGGGGGTTGGGGGGGGGTTGGGTTGAGGGTTAAAGGTACTTAAAAAGTTGGACAGAGGGATTATGCAAATTCATGGACTAAAGGGACTGAATGAAAGTGGAACTGCAAAATTTGGAGTTTTGGGATTTGGAGAAGGGATGATTAAGGTGGGATTCAAAGTTGGGGTAGAGGAAAGATTTAGGGAATAGGGTGGTTGTAATTACATCCCTTGATAAGAATGCTCTTCTACTGTATGAACTTTTATAATTCACAGTGGGAAGAGAGAGAAATAGGGAAGTGTAAAGGGTTTGGAAGAGGAGATAAAGAAAGGAGGGAAAGGGTTGTTTAAAGGGGGGGGGGGGAAAGGATGTATACATGGTTAATTAACCTCTAAATCACCAGTAGTAGTATAGTATAGGAAATGATAAGATGCTGAAGGGGAACCATTAACTCTGGGCTATTTCACCTTTGTAAAATGTTATATAGGAGAAAGAGCTACCCATTCCCATGTACTATAAAACAACATTAGCGAGACTAAAGGACATAATCAGAGGAATAGATATAATTAGCTGTGGTTGATTAAGCTTTACATAGTAGGGCTAAGAGTTATTACAAAGCTGCCATTAATATGTACCCACATGACCATTGCCACATGCAAACTAAATGAATGTCTAGACCAGACCTAGGTTCTATTTTGTTAATCAAAAAAAAAAAAAAAAATCTTGATCAGAAGAGATTTCAAAAAAGAGAAAGTAGAAATAGCCAAAAAATTTTCAAAAGATGCATAACCTGAAGCTTTTGAAGTTTTCTCTTTTATCTAGTGGATTTGGCCTTAAAATGTTATAACAGCACTGCACTTAACCTTATGTTTGGGAAAGTCAAAAGCAATTAAAGTGTTTACGCTGATTTACATGAATAGAAGTGCTATATGTCTTTGGCATATGTACAACCACTCTGGGACTCGTATGGACTACGATCGATCTAATGCAATATTATGGTACAGTGTAATAACACCTTCCTGGTTGAAACACTGTGAAAGTAAAATCTCTTTTAAGCCAATGATTTCCTGCTCTGGTTCTCCCTAGAGATAGTATCTTTTGAGGGTTTACGTTTATTTCCTGTTAAGTATTGGATGGGTCGGTCGTATTCCATGATAGGTTTTAGCAAGCTCACTTACATACTGCCGGTGGATTAAAAACTGAACGGAAGGAACCGGTGTTAAAAGTACGCAGGAGGCCACCACCTCCAAAATGACAATTTTGTTCGTCATTTCTCAGTAAATATCAGCACTCTGAATTTTGGAATGTATTGAAAAAATTGTTTCATTGAAACTAAAGATGTATATTGATAAAACAGCTGAAACAAGCCACTGTGGCTGAGTTAACTGCAGTACAGATCAGACCCCCCCCCACCCCCCTTGGAATTCTATTCCTTTGCATTCGACCCAGGCCCCGGTACCAAACCCTAATCATTGAACAGAAGGTAACTGGTTGAGGGGGTATTGCAGTAAACATAATGGCAGTAACGGTAAATGCTGAACTGAGCTGAATTTGGATTACAAATTAAACCCAGGGCATGGGTCCGATCCACTGTCGATACCAAAATACCATGGGGGGGGGGGTTGGTTGGGGATAAGATTGTGGGGTCTGATTCACCCATGCACTTCAATTCAGACACGCTCATTCTCAAGTGTAAACAAGGCTTGTGCCAGAAGTGTAGGATACTTTGCTTAATTGATTAATTCTTAAAAGGAGAAACAGACTCAACCATCTTGATTGATCTCTGTGAGAGAGATAGCTGTCATGAAACAACTTCCCTAAACAGCTAAGAAAATTCTTATTCCACTTTGGAGATATCACCGATTCAATGCTTTTTCAGGTACTACAAGGCTGAGGATTTAATGAAGTATAAACATGGCATCATCCAGGCCACATGTGGCTCAATGTTTGTTTATACGCTTTTTCTTTGATAGTATTGCAATGTTTATATTTGTAATGGAGATGGGTTTTGCAAATAAACAATTCTAAAAATATTGAACCTCTCTTGAGCATGACCTAATGATTACATCACTGTCAATGTCAACCACTGTTAACATTTCTACCTTCAAAAATATGAAAAGAAAACACAAAGAAAGTTAAACGTTTCAGATCCTAGCGGCTTTATGACATGACACCGGTTATTTAATATCATAGCTCCCAGCCACGACCGACCGCTAAACTAGGACATCCCTCCTAGAAAGAACAAGCTTTCCCTTAGCTTGAGGGAGTTGTTCTTTAGTGAAGTTTCTGTTATAAGCCAAAGATGGTGGTTTGGTTTCGTGTCCCTGAAATCGTCACATCACAGATCTGCTAGTAAATGCCTCCCGTATTTATATGATTATTAAGGGTCTCATGGTTACAAAGGAGTGTGTTGCCTATCTAGTAAAGGAAAGCAATTCCACATAAAGAAAAGGTCTTCATGCTATAGGATATCTACTACCAGCAAATGTTATTATTCCAAGAAAACATAACAACCCTTTAATTTTCGGTTCAGAACACATGTTTATCCCTCAATGAAAGAAGATAGTTAAGGGAAAAAACAGCAACAACAACGAGAACAACAAATGTTAGATGATACAAAATCATTCAAATATTTAAACTATGTCAACCAAATTAACATGAACAAGTTTTGAATATTGAAAGGAAATTGAAATTCAACTTTTAGGCACCTTGTGGAAAGACAGGAAAGGCCGCAGTAGCTGTGGAACCCCCCGCAGTAAGCCTGAATCAACTTTTTAAAAAATTAGAGATTATCTCAACAGATCCCCCACTCCCCCCCCCTCTCCCTCAGAAGACATCTTAAAGAATTAAAATTTCGGAAAGAAACCTGCTAAAAAAATATCTTTGAAGTTCAGGGGGAGGGGTGGGAGATGGGGAGGGTGTTAGTTGTAAGACTAGTTTGTAATAGGAACTTTTGGAAGGAGTAGAGTAACTTTTGAGAAGTTTCGTTGCATTTGCTTAAGACGTAGTCCGCGAAACAATATTGTTCTCAGCCAAATCAAGATTAATTTAATGCCTTAATTATTATTTCAATAGATGATGATGTGGTAAAAAATAAACACACAATTTAGTTCCAAATGTCACTGTTTTATACAGTATATATATATATGTGTAAAAATTACAATGTAGGACGGTTGTGTGCCTGGCTAGAACAACACAGAGAGACCTTCAACTCTCTTTCGAAAATGTAATTGGTTCATGCTCGTAAAGCAAATGTGAACAGGAAGTACTTATTCAGTTTAAGTTTCCTTTCTTGCGATAAAGCATCAAGACTATCAGTTTCGCTTTGTTTATTTTGCATTTGTGGAATTCAAGGAAAGGAAAAGAAAGGGAATTTGTACAAAAAGACATCAAATTTAATCAAAAAATATTTTACCTGTATCTACGATACAAACTTGTACTCTCTTATTGATGTACTTACCTGATTTGACCGAAGGCAATTTGGAATTTATGCATAAATGTTGGTGGCACATGCGCGTGTTTGTGTGTGTGTATGTGTGCGTTTGTTTTGTATTCTGACCGAGGACTTGAACAAAAGAATTCCAGGTCCTCGGTTGTGATTTCTAAAGAATCACCACGTCCTCGGAAGAATGCTATTGTATGGGGTATTGTTAAGGTTAGGGTACGTGGATCTGAACAATGGTAAATACAATGGGGTCCTCGGTCTGAATGTAATACAAACATGTGTGCATGTGTGTGTGTTACACTTTGGCTTGTAAACATGATAACAATACATTAAAGGACTGTTTATCCTCCTGCATGATGTGTGGGGTCCATTGTAGTAAGGTCATATTGGGAAAAAGTTTAATTAAAAAAAAACTTGGTCAAAACGATGGTCATATAGTCTGATACCGGTATAAAATGTTACGTTAGACATCCTTATACAACAGACATGACAAGGAATCACCGACAGTTACTGATTGACTGTGCTAGCAGATTACTGGACCTTGGTAATAGTTAGTTTATGAAGACAAGACTACATTAATTTATTTTAATATTACAGAGAAATATATCAGATGGTTGGTGTACCATCTGTTTATTGATTACTTGTGCAAAATTTTGAAAGATTAAAATGCGGAGTAGAACTTCTTATACAGTACATACAACAATATTTTTTTGTTGATTGTTCGTTAGTTTTTAGTTGCCAGACTGAAAGATTTGATGTCTAGTCTAAGCTGAACATGGGCAAAGTACCTTTACAACAAAAGAGATTTCCACATAAAAAAACACAATGTCCATTATTCACTTACGAAAATTGTGCTTGAAGCTCTCCTACGGTCGAAAACGAGGAAAGAGACCGCTAACAATTACTTTGATGCAATTTATCATCCTCGTATGGCGTATTGTGATGACGTCGAAGATTTGGTCGGTTCTGACGTTATCAAAGGTTTCCAGCGCCGCGAACCTGACATGAGACCGGGTAGTCCAAACAAGACCTGTAACACTCAGAACTGATGATCAGGCATGAGCTTTTTCCGCGAATTTGCGGAATATCCGTGATTTCTTTTCTACCTCGGGGACAAAAACTATTATCCTAACACACTGCAGCATACGAAAACTGGAGCCTATACTGCAATTTTTGCAAAGTTCCGTGATTTTTTTTACCCCAGGCTCATCCCTGGATGATACATCTCAATTTCTCTTCTCCATATATTTTTGATGCAGTTATTCGAGGACGGTCAAACTCCCCGAACAGAGGTACGAGGTGGACGAGGCGGAGGATGACCGGTTAGAGGACTCTATGTTATCTCCATCCATCTTCAAGAGAGGGTACCTCCTCAAAACACCGTTCGGAAACAGCACGGAACGGAGACTACTAGCAGTAAGATGATCCTCTTTTCAGAGAGCATAGTTATCAATCAATCAATGTAAACCATGTAACCCAGGGTTTCATGTTTTCATGGGGCCTGTGTCTGTTTCATAATTCAGTTATTTATCACATTCACGGTACGGTACTACTTTGGCAACATATATGCGTATGGAACCCGAAAAGAGTTTGTCGATACGTACGACTTTCGTACATTACTGAATTATATGATATATCAGATTTTAGTTCAACAAAAAGTACTCTAGTTTTGACTTTCAGAAATGTCTCACGAACCCCAGTTAGGGAACCCCTGATGTAACCCATTTCTTTTGGGATTTTTTTGAAACAATTTTTAGTCCAGTTGTCAAATTGTATTTTACCTCACCCCAACTTGCACCTTGTAACCTGCTACTCCAACAAACTCCCTTCAGTCATTTATCAAATTTGATCTTCCCTCAGATATGCAAACTTCGGTCTCCTTTCATATATATCACTCGCTAAAAGTCGTGGCGCGGAACCGCGAGGATGCATTAAGGGTGACATTTTTAAAGGTCGAACCTTGCTGGCATAGCCCAGTGTTGTTGTAATCGGAGCGACTTTTGTAAATTCCTATCGGCTTTGGTTGTTAGCGTAGCAGCTTTCATGCCACTTATAATAACTCATACCGACGACGAAAACCGTCGACCGGAACAGTCTCTCCTTCTGTGATTTATTTTAAACAAAGTGACATCACACATGAAACATTTTCGATGGACGTGTGTCCGATCTTTTAAATGTTGGAGTGGAATGGCAGCTGCTGTGCAGTCATTCTCGTTCCTGAAGTCTTAATTATGCGGTGAACATCGCTGACAGTGAACTAGGTTAGAAAAAAAGCAGCCAGATATTGTTGTCATAATTCTGGAATACTGGAATATAAGCAGCTCAAGATTGTCCTGTGTGTTTATTGTTATCCACATTCTCCGGCAAGTTCAACTGTTTCGCCAATGTTATTTTTAGAGGGTCTTTACTATTACATACAGCCAGGTGATGAGTTTATCTTGCTTGCACTGTAAAATAGTTGCCCTTTGAGGAAGCCTAACTGCTGATGCAGCACATCTCCCTTTTCCGTGCTTAACTGTAACAAAAATATATTGTAAGAGATAACATCTAAATGGCCCATTTATGAAAGTGTCCCAGGTCAGAATCTCTTCAAGTTTGTAAATTTGAGACAGTAATTCTAGCAGCATGTAGTGATGATTATCTTGATAAATCTCTGATTTTTATGTGGATACTTAAAATCCTGTTGTAATGAAATTCATGAGCTTAAATCTGCATTTTTAATTTTAACAAAAAATGATTTTAGAAAACTTGAGTATTATTTGAACCTTTGATATGTTGTTTCAGCAAGGGAATCAAAACATAACAAAACACATTACTGAATGAATATTTTTATTTGTTTAAAAAAAAACACACTTCTTCTCAAAAGAACCAAAATAGTCCCTTAACCATTGTCTGCAACCAGTATTGTATCTGCAGTGCTCAATAAACACAAACTATATTGTTCTACTGCAACTACTTGTAAGGTTAGTTTCTCCTGTTTAGAGATAGCGAAGTTGGTGCTATAGGCTATCATATGTCTGCACTCTAATATTATAACCTTAGGCCTTGTTGTCACAAGTTTTGACAATAAGCTGCAGTTGCACTAGAATCGTTTCTAAGCCTATCACATCATATTTGAACCGTTGTTTCGGTCACAAGATGTTATGAGTTGAGACAATTTATGAATTTTTTATTTAGCCAAAATTTCTGATACTGTAAAGGATTTTTCATCTCACAGTATAAAAGATTTTCCAATAAGTGTCAGAAGTTTAAGGATAATTATAATATTTGAGTTAAATGTCAACATGAGTTTTGTATCCATGAGGCATACATAACATGAACAAGAAGATTCCACTAAGATTATCATAAATCATTGGAGTTTCCTGTAATTAATATCAATGTAAATAAGCAATTTATGGATTATAAGTCATTGGTTTATCACATGCTGAGATACGTAGTCGTAATTGTTTGCATATCAAAGAGCTAGGTTTCACACGGAGGGGTTCTCGGATGAAACTGACCGAAGAGAAAAAATTTTTTTTTTTGATTTTAGAATTTCAAGAGGAGATGGTTCTACTTAAAGCAACTACCGGATAAATCTTTCTTACTGGAATACTATAAAGATGAAAAAACTAACATATCGAAAGGAACGCTGAACCTGGACTCACTACAGGAGGTCACCAAGGTATTCCATCGGCTGTATCATTCTTTCGTTAATTTAGTGATCGAATATTTGCATATTAATTAGACCTGTGCCCCATTGCAGGAGTCATCAAAAGTAACCTGTATTGTGTACTAATCAGATCATCCTATGTGTGACAAGCTAAAGACTGTCCACCCTCATTTTAATCCTCCCTTTTTTAATCTATTCACCCCCCCCCACACCCCCCACCCTCCCGGACATTGAGATCTCTCTATTTTATCGTCGATCTGTCTGGGAGATAATTCAGTTAAGTAAACTGTCTGTGAATTATAAATTGTTTGGGCAAATAAATAATGAGAATAATGCTTATTGTTCGTCAGGTCAAACATGCCATAGTCTATCGATGTAAATCTCCTGCTTTTGAATTTTCCAACTAGAACACTTCCTTCTTTTGCCATTTTCAATTTCCTTTTTAATTTGTATCAGGCTAACAGAGGTCTAGATATCCATGGTTAAATGACGACATTGGCTCTATTTGGCCAAAGGGTTCTATTATGACCTACCTCACTAGAGAAAAAACGCAGGGTTTCCAATCCAGATTAGATTCCCTCGCTTGAGGTCACATTGTCTGTACGAATGTTATCATATCAAGGAGCTAAAGCCCCTCTCCTTTAAGATCCTTTAGAAGCCCTGCCCCACTCACCCCTTCCCACCTCCCCCACCTTAAGGGGGAAGGTCGGATTTATAGATCTGGAGGACCTCGACTCAAATCTGAATACTTGGAAATGTTAGAGACTTCCCTAGGGGATCAGAGCCTAAGTATTACATGGGATCAGGTACTGGGATCGGGTACTGGGATTAGAATACTTGGAGATGTTCAGAGACTTCCCTAAGGGATCAGAGCCTGAGTATCACAGGGGATCAGGTACTGGAATCAGGTACTGGGATCAGGTACTGGGATCAGAATACTTGGAGATGTTCAGAGACTTCCCTAGGGGATCAGAGCCTGAGTATTACACGGGATCAGGTACTGGGATCAGACATGTCATGGTTTTGTAAAGCCTCAGGTTCCAACTTGAATGTTCAGTCGGAACACGGGGCAAAGGACTGGACGGATCTTAGAAAGAATGAAATAATATGACCTATCAGGCCCATTTGAAAGTGATTGACAATCATGTCACCATTTTAACGGGGGCTCTTGTGTATATTTGGTTTATGATATTCTGTGAGTTTTTAAAAATGTCAACATTGTCACTTTTCCCCAGAGCCAAAAATCTAAGAAGTTTGGTATGGAAATGTTGATGCAGGACGGTACCGTCCATGTCATCGCCGCAGAAACGGAGGAAGACATGAACGAGTGGTTCGACATATTCCAGAGGGTGATCGAACAGCAGAAGATGGACTCCAACAGCGACAAGCAGAGTGTAACGTCCTTCGACGATTTAGACCACGGTGAGCAGAGACACCTGTTTGTTCAACAAATGTTTGTACTTTTGGACGAGCCGACCTATTTTTCTCCCTCCCTTACGTGTGTTCTTTCACAGTAGAGTTGGCTGATTACAGAAAAGATCCGTAACGAAAGATCCAAACAATGAGGGGCATTCATTTTAAATAAACTGGTTGTCTTTCAGGAAAACTTAAAGGGGGTAGGATTTTGGGGAATTCCAAACAAAATTTTTTTTGGTGTCATTGAAAAAATGGAAAGATTGGAAAATATTCCCCAAATAGAGCCCGATTGAGTACATGTCTGAGTATTCTTATGATATCTGTCCTGTCCTGAACCATTTCCAAATTTTCTTATTGATTTTCATTGCCTCTTTGGGAAGCAAAATGGAGATGAAAGCTGTTTTGATGATCAGGATAACAATTATCTCATCCACTGCTAACCGTCTCATTGGTTTTTATTACCTCTCTAGACTATGCCGACGATGTCTCACCCACGCAGAATGAAAAATCACACAAGTTAAAATACGAGAACACCAAACACCTTCAACGATACTCCAAGGAGAGCGAAAGAACTAATGCCCAGCATAGGACAAAGAACAGGCAGAAGGTGTTTAGCCTCTATCCCAGAATGATGGTAAGTACAGTATATTGATGAATACATGTGAGAGGGGGAGGGTGGGAGGTGGGGGGGAAGTGCGGAAAAGTATAGGGCAATCTAAATATTGGATAACTCTCAAAGATGAAAAACAATAAAACTAATTGAAGAAAGATTCATTGAAAGGAAGTACTTTGTGATCCTGCAAAACAGAGCTGCGATCTCAACTTCTGAAGGTCTTCTGATGAACTTGAGATTCAAACCATCATATTCTAGCTCATGAATATGCATGACTGTATGAACAATAATTTATACATTTTTTCCTGTCTTATTCAGATTTCGGAAAAGGTCAGCAGCACACACGAGCCGAAACCTTACGAAGAAGAATTCAAGAAACGTTTCATGTTGGAACTGGAAGGACTGAAATTCAAACTCTGCGCAGTATTGAGCAACGAAGGCAGCATCATAGAATTCCCAGCAGATAATAGTACGACACACAATGTAAGACCCATACAGATTCAGACTTCTCTTTAAGAGGCAATAAATGCAGGTTATTTATTAGACTCAATTAAAGTATGTTTCATGGGCGGGAGAAAAATGTTAAAAAAATGTTTCATGACGCTCGTGTCCAAGAAAATAAAGTAAACAAGAAAGTAGAAGGTAAACAGAACTGAAATTTCTCTCCTTCTCTTGCTCTTGCATGACGAGATAGGTTTCGATGAAATTTTTACAATTTCACTAGGGGAAGTCAACCGAGGAAGAGGTTTACCAGTGTCTCGTGAAATATTTTGTGAAATCAAAACGATGAGATCATTAATAGCCGTAGGCTGTCTGCCAACATCTACCAAAATATAAATAATGCCAGCGTTAATGAAAGGTCGTTTGTCAGTGGAAGTTTTTGTACCAAAATCTATAATGTATTCAGTTTTCTAGTCTATTTTCTTAATCATCATCAAATTAATTGTTTAATGGACGCTAAACATCAAAATGCATCAGCACACACACAAGAACGCTTCATCTGTCACGGTATATGTCTTGTATGAATCCTGAGATGAGAAATATATTTATTATTTTGTGCCATGGACATTCCCTGATATCTTTTGCTGATTGTGGATTAAAAATTCTGAAAAAGTAAAGTTTTTAAAGACTTTATGTTGTGATGATCTGCAGTTGTAGCATGAAATCCCACCCCCCCTCCCACCACCGATATCTTTGCATTCTGATGAAAGTCCGTAAAATAGAGGCCCAGCATTCGTAGTCATAACGTGGACCGACTTTGTTTTTTTCGTACCATCTATGTCATAGATCGAGCCATTCTTTACATCTCTGGCACTCTTCGACGCTCAGAACAACCGAAAGATATCGGAAGATTTCCACGTCGACGTCAACAATGCGCACATGAGAAAGATGTTAGATTTCTATCAAGGCGCGATGAACGGTTCGTCTTCGCCGACACCCGACTCGCAGAGAGTAATCACTCCAACTACGATACCAAACCTAAAAGGAGTTGACGAGGAGTGGCTTAAATATCCCTTTAAAGTAAGTCATCTAGAAAGGAAAACAAAAGTTTGAAGTGGTTAGGATTTATAATATGTGCTTTTCTCCGAATGTTGGGCGGGGAAGCAGGGGGGATACATTATGGAGGTAGGAGGAGAACGTTGTTGAATTACAGATCAGAATGATTTTGGAATGGGGTTGAGAAGGATGTTGATGGGGGGGGTAGGAAGAGTGTTGGAGGGGAGGCAAGGGGAGGGGGAATATTTGAGAGAGGACAGGAAGGATGATAGAATGGGGTAGTGAAAGGATTTTGGACAGCGGAAAGGATTGATGTTGGAGATGAGATGGTAAGTATGTTGGATCGGAGAGGACAAGGATGTTAGAGGGTGGGGGAAGGATGTTAGAGGGTGGGGAAGGATGTCAGAGGGTGGGGAAGGATGTCAGAGGGTGGGGAAAGATGTTAGAGGGTGGGGGAAGGATGTTAGAGGGTGGGGGAAGGGGAACTGAAGTTTTACTGCCACCTGTGTTTACTTGGTTTTTGTTTTGTACCTTGGTAACATTTTGCAGAGAAATCGCTTTTGTGACGATGTTTTGGAAAAAATTGTAGTTACTAACTTGCTATTGATTTAGATTGATTGAAATTGTGATGAAGAGAGAAATATGAGAAATATGATTATTACTTGGTGCAAATGTGAAAAATATGACACATTGTGGTCCATGTGATGTTACTGTGTATCATTTGTAACGCCTTTCAGGGTATATTCTCCGTGAGGAAAACCAATGCCGAAATATACATCGTTATGAGAGTTGAGAAGATACTACAGGGTAATATTCAGAGCTGTGCCGAGCCGTACATTAAACCAGGAGATACTGCAAAGGTAGGGGCGAGTCTGTATCAGTATGGGTAGAGGGATGGGGGTGGGGTGTGTGGGAGGGGCAAGGTAGGGGCACGTCTGTATCAGTATGGGTAGAGGGATGGGGGTGGGGTGTGTTGGAGGGGCAAGGTACTGTGCAGAGCAGTACATTAAACCAGGAGATACAGTAAAGGTAGGGTCAAGTCTGTATCAGTATGGATAGAGGGATGGGAGTGTGTGTGGGAGGGGCAAGGTACTGTGCCAAGCTGTTCATTAAACCAGGATATACAGTAAAGGTAGGCCCAAGTCTGTTTCAGTATGTGTAGAGGGGTGGGCGAGCAAGGGGGGGTGGGGTGGAAGGGGCAAGGTAGGGGCGAGTCTGTATCAGTATTGGTAGAGGGATGGGGGGTGTGGGAGGAGCAAGGTACTGGGCCGAGCCATACATTAAAACAGGAGATTGATTAAAGGTAGGGGCGAATCTGTATTAGTATGGGTAGAGTGATCGGTGGGGGGGGGGTGTTGGAGGGGCAAGGTACTGGGCCGAGCCATACATTAAACCAGGAGATTGAGTAAAGGTAGGGGCGAGTCTGTATCAGTATGGGTAGAGTGATGGGGGAGGGGTGGGAGGGGCAAGGTCCTGTGCCGAGCCATACATAACCAGGACTTACTGTAAAAGGGAAGTTTGATGATTCTGTGAGGGTATGCCTCATAAATAATAAAAGGGCTGAGAGCTGGGAGAGAAAATGCATTTCTGTAATAGCACACTAAGATATTTAGTAGTTATAAATGGAATGGAAAGAGATATTTTATTTGGAAGGTAGTGGATGTGGTAGAGAGACCATACTGTTCTGTGTTGCATTCTTTTTCAGACCAGGCTATGTGATTAAGGTTTGGATATCATTTGATGATGTGGGGGTTTGAGTTATGTAATGTTGATTGTATATAAATAATTTTTAGGATGCTGTTTTATAGTGGGTAGGGGGTTAGGGGGAGAGAAGCTCCAGTGTTACGTTGTAAGTTTCCATCAGACCAGATGATTTTGATGCAGTTATTTTCTGTAATAAATGGAGGGCCCTGACAATTTTGAAGTGTGGGTTGGATGTGGGGGGGGGGGGTGGGGAGGTTACAGGGAATGAATGGCATGTAATGCTGTACAGATAAGTAGTTGATATTCGACTGCAATCGGACATAAGGGAATAATGGGTAAAAGGCTTATAAAGTTTACTTTTGTCCGTAAATTAATTTCACAAGCCGTGACTTCACTGATTTTCAGACATGTCAGAAGGTGAATCGACAAGCCAGTATATTCTGCAGCAGACCGACCCAATACAGAATGCCTTTCGCTTGGACTGCCAGGTGAGTCAGAGGAAGAGGTTTAAAACTTACAATAAGAAAAGATGGCTTTCATACCGATAAGCAGAGCTCATCTTGTGTTCAACACTTAGCCGCTGCTGCTGCCTGTGGCACATGTGACTACAAGCTAATCTAATTTGCATATAAAAGTCTGGACTTGAAATTGCGATGAATCTAAAATCCAGTTCATTTTTGCTACTTTGGGCAGGCAGGCAGGCAAATCTTTCTATAGTGTTTGTATGGAAAAATATCGGTGTGATACGTATAAGATGTAACGCCACCTACCTGAAGTATAGGTCATCGTGTGGCCGTCATGGTGACTGGTGAGAAGTGAAAAGACCAGATTAATTATGAATCTTTCCGGTCAGACTAGTCGCCAGGTCTTGCTTTCGAATCGAATTCATTCCGTTTACGAGATTTTACAAGAGAAAACAACATTAAAAAATTCAAGAGGCACTAAAATTGAATTCTTTTATCTAATTATGTTTACTATACCGGCTGGCTTTTTCAGTTTTGTTGTTGTCAACTGATGGAAGTGAAGCCCACACGAGCATAATATACATATACATATATACGTCTGTTTCGTCCACAGACCTATCTTCAAGGAATCCGGGGACTATAACCTAGAAGCCAAATTTTCTCCACTCTACCGTCAAGAAGGCTCAAAACTTTCGGATGATGACATGCTGAAAATGCTGCAAGACTTGAAGAGAAGTCCAGAGAAATTGACCAAACTGGCCGAAATTCCAGCTCATGTTCAAATCAAGATTGAACCATATCATAAATTACCTTCCAGTAAGTGGTGTTTTTTTTTGGGGGGGGGGGTATTGACAGTGTCATCCTCTTTTCAAATAATCTACCCCTAATGCTCCCCTCTAAAATAATGTCCCTCCCCCCACACCCACCCCCAACTTCCACCCACTATTGTCAGTGAGCCATATTATACCGGAGTGTGATTTAATCTGGCGAGGATCTGCGTTCGAGTCGAATGAACTTGACCGGATTCTTTAAGCTGTCTCTTCTTTACTAAAATAAAATTAACACTTTTGGGAAGTTTAGGTGGAGGAAGAGGAGGGGGGGGGGACATGGGTCATTCGAGTATTCTCATGCTCTCCATCATGTCATGTCTTTCTCTGCTCAAGACCTAAACCATGTTTTTGTGACATTTTCTCAATGTCTTTTGTGGTTCTGCATATTAAACTTAAAAATTTCAACTAATTTCTTATCTTCTGTAGATACCTTGACCCCGTCGTTAGCACCCCTGATGCCCTGGCCCGAGAAGCCTCAGGATCTACCTGTGAGGGAGGTGGAGGAGTTTCTTCCCGATGTCGGCAAGTTCATGTCACCGCATACCACCTACGTCAACAATCTCTTCGTCTACCCTCTGTCGCTGAAATACGACAGCCAGAAGTCTTATGCAAAGGTGAATGTCGAGAAACGTCAGAAATATATCTTTCCATCCGTAGAAAAAAAAAATCCATTTAAAATAACTCAGAAATGGAAAGTCATTGGTTTGGTTCGTTGGGTTATAACTGTTATCATTTTGACCGAGATCTCTGATATTCACAAACGAACGGGTAAACCCCTGGATCTAAGAAAGGCAAGCCATTTGCTAGCTCTTGTTGAGTTTACAAACACTTAAATCCAATGTAAAAGATTTTCTTTTCCGTTAATTTATTATACATTTATGGTTTTACTTTTCCGCTGGAAAACTGTTAATGCATAATGTCATCATTTGCTGTTTGAATCTGGTGGCCTTAAGAAGCAGATACTTTATCTTTGCGTTGCAGATTTGTAGCAACTACAAGACCAAAGCTTCAAGTATAATTTCTAAACGAGAAAGACACCTTTCTACTCTTTTCATTAAATTTAACATACTAAATAGTGTATTTAATCTCAGGTTTAATATAAAGTAAAGTTAGGCCATGTTTTTTTTCTTTTTTCTTTCTTTTGCAGACTCTATGAGTCGCAGTGAATAGTAATGTAACATCTGTCTGTTGTCTTTATGTTATTAAGTTTATTAAAAGGGTAAAAGCTTGCTGAGATGGGTCTAGTGATTATCAAGATACAATTCAATCAGTCGGTAACGCTAACTAATTTCATCTCTCAAACGATTCGTCCACCAGGCGAGAAACATCGCCGTCGTGGTCGAGTTTCGAGATTCAGATGACGAAGATGCACATTCGTTAAGGTGCATCTACGGGCGACCCGGCGGGAACATCTTTGAATCGCAGGCCAGCGCCAGCGTCCTCCATCATCAACAGACGCCAGATTTCTATGAAGAGGTGGGTCGTACAGAGAGATATCATCAAATTTAGATTCAAACCGCCCTTGTTATGTGAATAATTTTTGTGGCCATATGAGATGATCTAGCCATTGTTATGTTAATTGTCAATTGTTATGTTAAACCCTACAAATTCGGGCAGGATTCCTTCCTCAAGAATTTGACAAAACCTGAATTTTGTTATAAGATAAGTGGACTCGTCACGGAGGGAGTCTCCTATCCATAATGCATTCGTTTGTCGTTTTGTTCTACTGGCTGTTTTACATAAACACCATAAGTGCTATTTCTAGGTGTGTATTCTCATCTGTAGCGATTAGCTGTCATGATAAGCAGAGTGAGTGGGACTGACTTCATCTAATGAATATTCATGACTAGCCAGTTTGCTGTGGTGTGGATGGTTGTCATGGTTCCTTTAAGCTAGCTGTTCTGCATGCTCGCGTAATCTTTAGCAATGTACGGAGACTAACCTTTTCCACTGAATGGTC
>KN884387.1:63765-78800 GCA_000934455.1 Apostichopus parvimensis
AAAGTAATATGTATTGTCAATTATTGTCCTTTAACATGGTGGCAGCGGTGGGATGTATTGCACTATCAAGATTGACACCTGCAGGGATCACTCTCATTACCAATTTATTTTAATTAATGTTGTAACATATAATGCGTAAAGTCACCCATCTTTGAAAAAAAAAGGAAAAAAACAAATTTAATTTAAAATGGGATATTTATTACTTGAGTAACAGTCCGGGAAAGAGTATTCTAGACAAAAGAAAATTCTGGTACGGTTGACCTACTTGCAATTTGGTTTTCCTACAGAATTATTGCAAAAAAGGGTTTTTGACTGGGAAATCATCATTGATAATATCTGTTGTCCCATACTAAAAATTGTATCACCTCAAAACTACCAGAAAATCTGTAAAAGAAACTTTGGTTTGTTTGGGAACGATTTTTACTCTTTAAGTTACTGTTTCACCCATCTCTTAATATTTGATTACGCTTCTTAATATTTTCTTTTATCATTTTTTTGCTCAGAACTGCTTCACGTACATGGATCGTGGTTTTGTCTTCCGGCTCATAAACTGCTACCTAGAAAGCTTTCAGGATATAGAACACAAGGTAAGAGAGGTTGTCAATCTTACTGGCTTTTTCACACCCCAGCCCCATAAACCTCACCTCACCCCTAACCTGCTCCACCACCAAGTATCCCATACATGGTCAAGAAATAATCACCATCATTTCAAATTTCATCTCACTTTTAATAGCGGCACAAATCATTTTGCACCTGTTAAATGTGAGAGGAGTCCTCTGCTTTTGATGGAAAAATTGTTGTAGATTAGCAACATGGTCCCTCAAAAGTAGTGCCGTTTGACAATTTTACATTATAGACTATGCTATGTACATATAGATTACATACATATAGATTATGCTGTGTACATCATAGAACGATAGTTTGATGCCAGTTTCATGATTGATAAGAGAACATACTTTTGGAACTGATGGAACAGTGCAAATTCTCAAACGGTCGTTCGAGATGACCATTTCTGTTTGGCCAACCAAAATCAGCTTTGGAGGTTTGTCCCGCGGACTGGCTGTGTTTATGTCAAATTCAGATTGCATTGTAACTAAATGCTCCCGGGAACAAGTAAAATGATAACTTGATACACCACTTTGGAGAAACTGAAAGCAAAAACTACCTATGATCCACAGAAAGGGAAGTTTTACTGATCCAAAGCTGGTGTTTTATTCACCAAACCTACATATCTAACACCGATAGAGTCTCAAATAAGCTACTGTAAGGCTTCCTGATCCTTGGGTCACTAAACTAAATTATCTCCCCTACAGAGTACATATTGGTCGTTTCTTTGTCATTTTGATAGATTTTATCCGGAGACCCTAACCGTGCTGTTCGGATGACCAAAATGTAAAACTTCAGTTCTGGCATACAGAAGTAAAAAAAAAAACAATTCCCCACTGTAAGCATTGAGAATCATTCCATTTGCCTGAGATATAACAAGAGTTCTTCAATTTATTTTATTTTTGATACGGAAGAGGTTTCATGCAATATATACTCTTTGATATTTTCATAGGGACAACACGCATCCTACTTAACACCTTTGTGTTTTGCTATGAAACTAACATCTTACATCATTACCATTTAGTAATAACTTCCATAAATCTGATATCATAATTTTGGTAGCTTGACACTTTGATGGTCTTTGTAGAAGTTTTTTTTAAACTTGTTTAACATCTGATTCAATTGTTTTTATTCACAGCCTCTTTACGAGATGAAATTTGAAATGATCCGAGTCGTATGTCGACACGAACATTACATCGCCCTCAACTTGCCACTCCAGAAGAAAGGACAAGTCAAACACCAGTTGAAGAGTGAGTGTCTTTATCTTCACTGCCCTTGTCTTCTCTTTGTCTTTAGTGTCTCAAAACCTTTTGTCTCTGTCTTTCATCCATGGATCTCGAGAATTGTCTTCTTTTTGCTCGATTCATGTCTTCAAATCTGAATATTCTCTATGTCTAAATGTCCTGCTCAGGTTGTCTTTAGATGTCATTACTCTGTTTGTTTGAATATTCAGATGTGGTACTGAATATGAATGACTTAAGATTTTGATTGTTATTAAATATTTTTATTTAATTTTTATTTGTTACAAATGTCTTTATTTTTCCTGTTTATAAGAAGTCGTCCCACCACCATAAATCCATACCCAGGGTCTCCTGTTGTGTTATATTTCACAACAGTCCTGATTTGATTCCATCCAAAAATACCTCGGAGTTATATAAAATGTTTTCTATGTGTCTTACAGTTTGTACTGCTTACAAGACACACCCTCTCAACATGTGATATTTGGGCTCTCTGTTTGTACATTTCACATATTCTCTTTGTTTCCATTGCTGAAGTAAAAAAGTAGAGAGTTTTGAAAAGTCTCCGAGCAAGTAATTAATGCCGAGATGTAAAAATATGTCTGGCCAACAAATATGTTGAGAATCTTATGAAGATGATTACTCACTCCTTCATTGAACCTATATTTGGTGCCAAGAAAAAAACAGAAAAACAAATTTTGAGTGTGTCTAAGCTGCATCAAGTAGAATCTCATATTGGGTGATTCTCCACAGTTTTTGGGAAAATAGAGCAATATTCGAATATTGAGTAGTGAAACTGATATATGCCTAAAGTACAAGTGTTGCCCACTATGTCATCCATTTGATGCGATATTCATCCACCATGGAACCCTTCCTTTTGAAATTGCATCAGTGATTCTTACCCAACATCTACCTCATATTCCTATGATATTCGCTTTAGTATACCTGTCGTTACATTTACAGCGGTTGGTTGGTGAAATAACCGTTCCGGTCAGATCTGCTAGATATATAGTAGATTTCACAAAATTCTTTGATTTTTTTTTTTCGTTTTTTTTTCTCTTTTCATCCTCCATTCCTTGTATTTTTGTTGAAAATGTGTAAATTTTCTCAAGATTTTCATTTATCTCTTTCCCTTTTTTTGTTCTAACTTTCAATAAAAAGAAAAAGATAAAGATAAAGAAAGAGAAAAAAGTACAAGCAAGAGTAAGTTTTAAGCTTGGCATGCACAACCTAATCCACTTTAGATGATATTTATGGATGTCTCTGTCTCGGGGGTTTAGACCATCGACTTAATATTATTATCCGTTCACGCTAGATTGATGTTGTTTTTGCGGGAATAAGTTGTTCGTCCATTGTGGCTAATACCACTAACGAATCTTAACTCGGGTTTGATCTGATTTTTGCCGTGTTTTTTTTTTTTTTTTGGTCCTTGATGAAAATATTTACTCATGTTGATATCGTCTGCATTAGCTTTCCTGAAACACGAAGAAATAAGAACTATTTGGTTCCATTTACCAAAGACCAATAGTGATCTCTCTTTAGAATTAGATAACAAAATTATAACCAAAAATGTTACACCCGGAACGATTTTGTTTTTTAAAAACAGTGAGGTTTTTTTATTAAGAGAATGCCGGAACAAACTATTTGCCATTCACAGACGACTAAAATTGGTCAGAAAATCAAGATTAAAAAATGTTGATCAGTAGAAATCATAAATAGACTCAAACAATTCATTGTCCCTAGGATAGCAAAATGTTTTAATAGCAGTTTTAATAACAACGGGATGTAGAAATTCAAAATGATTGCTGTGGGGAGATTCGGGCTATGTTCCAAAGTTGTAGAAAGGAGTGGGGAAGGGGAGGGTCAAGGCAGGCATTGGGGGAGGGGTTTAGGGCATAGATTATGGAATTTGGAATTGAATAATAGGTAACAATAAGATGAGTTTTTTTATGTTATTGTTCTCACCGTTGTCTAAAACAATGTATCGTATTGTTGTTTTGTCTGTTATCGTGTGTTAATGTAAGAGGGTAATGAAATGTCGGTGGTAGTGTCACGTAACCCCTGGAGACTAACCCACCTTTATAATACATTTATCTCTTTGTCTGTCTCTTGTAACAGCTACTCCTTCTCCCTGTAACATCTATTCCATTACTTCTAGTGGTAGGTATCATCTCTGTCCTCTTGTTGCATACCTGCTCAGATACTCCACATCTCTCACAATCGACAGTCTTCAAATGTCTAACTTGTGAAATTGTCAATCCGATCGTACCACTATCTCAGGTCTTCAAAATGAATAACTTTGTTTCTTTAAACTGGATCATAATTAACAATTGTGAAGGTGTCTCTCCCAAGGGCTAAAGAGAAAAAAAAATTAGACTCTTTGGGAAATTGTCAGTTTTTTGAAATGATCGTTAAGGAGTTTATCATGGTTAACTGGACACATTTGATTTTCATGGTAAATAATAGTACAAGTTTTGTTTATTTTAATGTCTAGAGTAAAATATACATTAGCCATTTCTTTCAAAATTTTGAGAGAAGTGCTGAAGAAATGTTAATAGCACTTCCCACATAAACAACACCACTTGGATAAATATTATTGATTCTTCAGTTGTGTAAATATTTGTAAAAAGTGTGGGGAAAAGAATTGATTTTAACAAATTTATACATCGAATACCCTTGTCATTTTCCTTCTGAAAGTCAAACTTCAAAAAATGACATTGAACCAGATTTTTGTATCCTGCTTTAAAATTGATAGACTTCATTAGCTCCATTTAGAGCATAAAATTTGTTGAAAATAAACTCTTTTAATGTCAGCTTCTTCACCAACAAAAAAGAGTCTGAAAAGTCAGAAATAGATGCTGGTATTGTTTCTATTTGAACATTTCACAAGTTAGACATGGTTTGCTTTCATCATCACAGATTACTTGTCTTGGTGGAATTTTTCTTTTCAGTTGAATGGTTAACATTTTCCTTTTCTGGTAGTTTGTGTTGAATTATACTTCTTCCCACTTAAAGATTCCAAAAAAATGTATGAACTTCTTTTACTACACTATTAGTGAAGAACAGACCCATGGGTACAATTTGTCCCTATGTTCTCTTCATACTGTTCTGTTAATGCATCTGGTAGAAGGTTTTGAAAGTACAACGGACACCTAGCCTATTCGCCCCTTTTTGTGTGTGTGATAATCTCGTTCAAAATCTGTTAAAATTTTACGAAAAGCTCTTTTCGTTTCCAAGATATACACGTTGGAGTTGTTGGAAAATCTGGGGAACTTGTTAAACATGTGCAAACTATGATGTGGAATGCTGCACTCATCAAAATTTCTAAACCCCCTAATTACAAGACCACATATATCATTTGGATAATGTGATGTTTCTCTTTTCAAAAAAGACAAAATATTTCAAAAAATCACCTTAGGCCACAAATCTGTGTTCAGTGTCCTAGAAACAGGTTCTGATAACAGAGGGATAATATAATAGAAAATTTGGCAGTCACTCCCTGTTAAATCATCAATGTGCATAATTAGGTAATGTTTATTCATTATTAAAACTAGAATTAAGAAAAGACTTTTAAATGTTCAATTTTGGATGGATTTGCTGAGAGTTGCAGCTATTTTCATGATTTCTAATGCCTATTCGAGTGATTAGGACAACATTGGTCATAGGTGTCCGTAGTACTTTCAATAATGTAAAATTTTCAACAATATCTTTGCCTTTGGTAGAATAATATTTGTTGGTAGATGAAATATTAATGCTCACATTTCTTTCATGACTTGCTTAAAGAAAGTAGTTTATATGCTTAAATAATAACATTGGTAAAGCTAATATTGCTGGGAAGTTTTTGCCATTTTTTTTTTAATTAAATTATCATTTTTTGCTGCTTTCATTTGATTCCATCGCTAGGCACTACTCTGTGCTAAGATTCGCAGTTTGCGGTTCTATAAAGAAGGAGTCACATGACCAGGTTTCAGATGAAAAGTGCTGCTGGTTTGGTACTTCAAAGTAGTTTTAACCAAGGGTGTAGCAAGTTTAAGTCATATAATAGTTTGAGACTGAAATGTCGAGGAGGGGATGGATGGAAAGTCAATTTCACAAAGCAATAAATTTCAGTAATATAATTGTGGATGGGGGGGGGGGGGGGGATAATATGGTGAGTCAAAATATTTTGAAGTGTGGTAAAGTTAGCCAAAGTTTCAGGGATTGTGGGTGGGTCATCTCCTCCCCCAGCCACCCCTGGCTAAGTGTCTCCCACCAACCCAATGGCGTCCGTCAATGTTTTGTCGTTAGTGCATAGTAGGGTTAGTAGCCTAACCAGAAATCCAACCATGCACCCCTATTTGCATCTGATCATCTGCTAACCTTGCCAACTAATGACTTGTTCTCTTAACAGCTTACACAGGTCATTCTCGGAGATATGGTATGCATAGACACGAATTCTTGTCAAAGCCATCACAAGTTGTATCCCTCCATCGTAACTGTCTCTATTTGTTTGGCTATATAACTCCTATATCTATGTACAACGTTTTGTTTTATGTTTTTGTGCCTTGTGCTTTCATGGATACTTTATGCTCCCTTTGTAGTTTCGATTGGGGTAGACAGAGGTATAGAATGAGGGGGCAGAAAGGGGTGAGAAGGGGAGGGAGGGAACAGGTGACTGACTGTCCATGACATTTTCATGTTCTTATGTTGTTCTTTCAAGGATATCTTGTGTTTTCGTGCGTATTCTTGAAAGTTGATGGATTTAGATGGAGCAACAGAAAGGGATGGGTGAGGTGGGGGGGGAAGGTTGGAAGTGGGTTGGTTATGTCGTTGGCAATTTGCTTTATGTTTTCTTGGGCTGTTACCGATACTTTGTTCTACCTGTGACTTCTTGCTGGGTTAGATTTAAGCCAGGTGGAGCTAGGGAGGGTTGTAGTGAATTCAGAATGAGCTTAAATGATTCCTGTTTGTTTTCGTATCCGTGTCCTCTTGTTCAATCACCGCCACATTGTTTATAAATACCTTTGATGGCTTCTCTAATTCCCTGGTTCGATATTCCGGACACCGTGTTACATTTCGTGTCATCGTTATGCCGTTCCAATGCCTAAAAGCTTATCATTGTTTTGTTGTGTTCAGTGTCAACAAAGTCTCCAAAACGTGTAAAAACTTCCGAGCTTAACGCATAGCGCAATCTATTGTTTGATCTGCAAGTGACAGAATATGTTGGACAGTTGTCTGGAGCAATGGAAGTGGTTGGGGTGTGGGGATGGGGATGGGGGGGGAAGGAATGCATGGACCATGAATTTTCAAGATTTTGGTACATTATGGAATAAGGAGAGCTAGATATATATGAATCTAGTTATAGGCCTAACATGATTATAGCTGACACCCTTTCATATATTTATTTATCAGACACATTGGCTAATGGCATCTCCTTTCAGTCTAACCACTTACTAAATTTTTCTTATGATCTGATCTAATTTGAATTTTGCACCTAACAATTACCTTCCCTGACATTGTGGTCTACCAACCGTTTTGATTGTGAATTTTGTTCTTCTGTCTAACTGAGTGTTCGTTGCATACACGATAAATCACTTAAAACCAACGAAGCTTACATTATTTGATGTAAATGGGAGCGAAAAAAAGGAAACAAAAGTTTATAAACCTTATCATAATCAATATTGACCAAGATATGTTCACTGCGTGGTCTGTTCAAGTAAGCAAGAAATAATGACCCAATGTTATTCATCAGAGGGTGATGGTAAAACTAGGTCAAGATGGTAAAACTAGGTCAAGATGGTAAAACTAGGTCAAGATGAATGGAAACTGTGTCTTCATTCATTGTTATAAGAACCAGTTCTTAGCAATAAAAATCATCCAATAATTCATAAAATCGTAATTATATAATGATCGCCACTGTCGACTTGCGTAGTCTCCATGAGACAAAACCTATTGTCATGAAGGTTAACTTTCAGTCTTGGACAAGCAAATTTAGATTTTCAGGACCACGTATGCTGTCTGCATGTTGTTACGAGCATGGTGTTCGCTGTTTTGCCTCCCAAGGAATTGTCACCAATAGAAGTTTATCCGCAGGATAAGTTTCTGACGGTAAAATGTATTGATACCGCATCATAAGCAAATGATCTCTACAAGAGCATTTAACCAGAAAGTCAATAGCGTTGGTGTTATATGAGTGCAATCAAACCACCAGTCGTGCTTTGCTCTCAGCATGAACCAAATACAGATTAATAAGATTTCAGCAAAAAAATATTGAAGATGCAGTCAAATTTGTCTTGGGGTTTAATATTATAAATTGTAAAAAAAAAAAAAAAATTAAATAAATAAAAAATCTGCTCACAATAGGAGTCAATTGAATGAATCAATTTAAAATCCAAAAACAAACACTTTTGGGGGGCTTTATATTGCTTGGTTAAAAATATCTTTGCTATGAAGAGCTGCATTCACAAGTCCCTATAGGTAGAATAAGCAGGGATCTGGCATAAGGGTACAAGGAAGGGGGGGGGTGGGGTGATGTTTTCCCAAATATATTTGAAGCTACTGCCAGAACTAGATATATGTAAACCAATCCTTCTTGCCCTTTGTTTTTTTTTGTTTTTTTCTTTTTAAATGAATTTATACATAAAAGAAAGTTTGTGTTTCTTGTTCTGGTATTTACATGTTGGTTTGTATCAAGTTGATCATTTTATTTTTAATTAATATTTCATTATTATTATTATTATCATACAGTTTATTACTAATACCTTTTCTTTTGTTTTATTGTATAAGAATAAGTCTACTTTAATATGACAAGAACATTGGAGCCAAAAAAAAACTTCTTCAAATGTCACTCTACAAGTACCTTGATCATCAAGCTACGTTATATTCCTCTATATTTCTGATATCATAAAGCTTTATGTTTTCAAGAAAACTCTTCTTTTTGATTGTAAATATTTTATTTTGTTTTATTTGTTTATTTATCAATTGCTATAGTTTCAAGATATATCATTGTGTGTCACCCAATCCCCTTGCTTATTAAGTTCATTTCTTAAAAATATTCATTTCTAAAAAAAATTCATTTCTTAAAAATATCTATCCCATCTGAATCATACGAATATTAACCGCAACACATATACCGCAGGTTCCGTAGCAACTTAACAAAACCAAACTGTTGTTCTTTGGGGTTTTTCGTTTTTGTTGTTACTAATGTTATTAGGTAAATATGCAAATTCAGACTGGAATCTGCTTTCCCTAAAATGAGCTTTTTTTTTACAAAACAAAACAAAAAGAAAAGAAAAAATGGTAAATCATATTTCAAGACCTGTAGGAGCTTGTGGTCTACAGTGAATTGTAACAACTTGCCTCAACGTCGTCGTAGTAGTATTAGTGGATGACTTTATTCCAAGAGAGTAAATCGTGAAGGTGATTCTAATATCAATGTCCAGTAGGTGTCCAGCTACAGTAAGGTGGTGGGATTGGGGAGAGAATGTGTGTGTGGGGGGGGGGGGTAAAGTGAGGAAGGGAGGTGCTAACCTCTTCACAAACCAAGATAAATAACCTTAGTTAAAGATTTCTGACCATTTTTTAACCAAATCAGGAGTGACTAATTGTCCCACCCCCCCCTCCCTTCTCCTCACCGACTTTAAGATACTAAATACCCTTGCCGATGTCTACCCTTTTTTTCCGTAGACATAGTCAAGCATGCTAAGATATTTTGGTACTAATGAGATCTATGATAGAGCTAACTGAATGCTTGAAAGTAGCCGCCATTTTGTTTGTTGCTAGGATCCACACCAGACATTCAGCTTCATTACATGTTCTTTTTTTTTCCCCTTTTGTTTCGTACTGTGCCTTTGCCTGCTTTTTCTACTGTTTGGCTTCCGTGAACGTTTGTTGTCGTAAAAAAAAAACCAGTCCCGCTTCGTTATGGA
The DNA here is from genome assembly GCA_000934455.1 of Apostichopus parvimensis. NCBI lineage: Eukaryota > Metazoa > Echinodermata > Holothuroidea > Aspidochirotida > Stichopodidae > Apostichopus > Apostichopus parvimensis. The sequence goes on from KN884387.1 coordinate 73,517, forward strand.
AAAGATCAGTTAAAAGGTTGGTTATCATGCCTCGTTTTGCTTTCATTTTCTTTTCGAATCATCCGATGTTCTCTTTTACTGATGTACAACTTTTCGCGCCATAAATGGGCGTGTTTCTTTCTAGGCTACGATGTTTGTCAGAACAAAACATGGGCTGACATCCTGCTTGCTTTACAGCCCTCCGTGCAATCAAAATAGTGGATATTAGGTGCTTGATGCAATTTTGGCATTTATGTTTTATAATTAAAGAGGGAGGGTTCTTCAAGTTTTTGCTAACATTTGCTCTGCAAAAACATCAAATTTGCCTCATTACTCATAAAAATTCCATCACAAAAAAAAAAAAAAAAATTAACAACTATTTGAAATTCTCAATTTCCAATCAACAGTGTGACAGTTTTGAGATAGTCATCATGTTGTTGTGACACAATTGACTACGAACCAAAATAATACATCCCTGTTTCTTTAAAAGGAAAGACAAGATATTGTATGTTCTTGCATGTTCCAACTCCCAATTTCATGTTTGTCTAAAACTAGAAAATTAAAAAAAATATTCAAAAAAATGATTTTTTATTTTTTATTTATTTATTTTTTTTAATTAAATTTATAAATTTAATAAAAAAATAATAATAATAATAATTCGACTGCTAAAATTAAATTATGTAAGTAGGTTTTTGTAGTTATTTCTAGCAACGCTTGTTTTAAGCTTGATATAAATATCAAACTACCAAAGATTGGTACAACCATTTTCTCACAATTATTCGAGAATTATGTATCAATATCAGAGTCTTGATAGTGAAAGAGGACAGTTTTGGGTGCAATGCAGAGTGTTTGTTCATAACATCTATTATTTGTTGACTTCCTTGGTACAAACGCAGACATCAAGTATGATTACACATTGACCGAGGAATTCTGCAGGGAGCACTTCCTGGCCGGGTTAGTCTTACGAGAGGTAGGCTTTGCCCTTCACGATGTCACCGAAGTACGTCAGTACGGAATCAGAGTCCTAAGGAACCTATTGGCAAAGCATAGCTTTGATGACAGATATACCTCAAAGGTGAGTCTTTAAAAACTAGAAGACCAAAATGAATTAAAAAAAAAAAAAAAGAAGTATCCTATTGGATCTTTGAAGTTCTTATAACATCTGGTTTTGTTATGATCATTAATATTCTACACTCTTAACAGATTTATCAAAGTAACACTGGTAATGGTATGTGCTGCACAAACACTTCACTATGTTTGTATCACAAAACAACTTGCTATTTATTCAATCACTCAAATTAGTACATTTATACAGTCTCAAAATGATACAGATGTCTCTGAGAGAAAGAAAAACACAATAGGGGGTCACTACTGACATGCCTTCTGAACGTTTCTGTTCCGTAGCGAAACAGTTTCGGGTCTTCATTCAATGGCTCACGGCCTACAGTATGACTGGTGTCAGTACTTATGTCATGCCTAATTTAGAAGAACGGTTCCCACCTCTCTTCGTATCGACCTCACACCCCACCCCAACTCTTCTCCCCTATATTTTAAAGGCATTGAAGACTCGCCCCAAACAGTGTGCCGGGCTATGAAAAAGTTAACTTTCCGTTGCTTGCAAGTGAAGTTTCTGCTTGTCGCTACAAAATGCAGACAGTAATGAAACGTGATACCTTGTTATCTTTAGCTGGACCTGACATGTCCATCGCTGTATCGTTTGTACACTGTGCTGTGGGTATTGACTGCAGCTGTATGTACTGACTGTACACTAGTGTCTTATTACTGACGGTAGCAAGTAGACGGTAGACTGTTACACCTCATTCGAAACTAGGTCAGATTACCGGCATTAGACGTTTCTTTTTGCGCGAGTCTTCACACCCTCTATGCATGTTCAAAAACCTGAGCCAGATCGGAAATATTTCAAGTCAGTAAACATTGTCTTCTTAACTTTGAAATTCAGATAGATTTTAAATCCATTGTCGATTGGTTTCCATAGCAACACCAGCAAAGGATAGCCGCCCTCTACTTACCCTTCCTCTCCATCATGCTGGGCAACGTGAGCCGCTTCACTCGAGACGGGCAGCCACCTCTCGGCCCATCGCTCTCAGTCGTAGAGGGAGATGGAGACCTGGACCGCAACCGGCTGGGGTCAGATAGGGGTCACGAACGGTCCAATAGCATCGGGCGTAAGAGTGCCTCTCTGCAGCGGGATTCCAACGTACTAGATATAATAGCCGGAAGAGGTAAGCTATAACGAGAGGTTGCAGAAGTTTGGCGTAAATCAAATTCAAATAAAATAGGGATGTGATAAATGACATGATAAGTCGACCGTATTAAAGGCCATGAATGAATGGTTGGTGAATAGGTGGGGGGGTCTGGTAGATATTCTCTGTGTGCTCTAAATGGCTGTATATGATCTGTTTGGTACAAGGCTGGTAGTGGTTAACATTGTTAATGTTAATGATAATTGTTAACAACTTGAAGATAAACATGTTCAGAGTAGTTTAATGTGATGAACATTAATGTAAGAAAATCTGCAAGCATCCAGTCTAGCAGAAAAATGGAAAAATAGGGGTTATAAGTTATCTTTTTAACCACAAAATTTCACAATGGTAGTATTTTTGAAAAATATTTTAAGCTTTCTCTTTATGAAGCAAGAAAATCCAGATTTAACCAAACTGATTTACTTACAATCACAGATTTACTGATGGCATGAAGTTTGGCTTGCTTTTTTTTGACAGTCAGCTGTTTTGATTTGAAAGATGTTTACTGTCTTTGTTGACGAATGCTAGTTTACTATTTACATATGCTGATGAGTGTTAAATATGCAAAAAGTTCCTATTGAATATGCATGACTTATTATTGCAGTGAAGTGTGGTGGCACAGAAGTGAGCATGTTTTTGGAATACTTCTAATCTTGCTGTGAACCTTCACATTTTTTTTTCTATTGTCGTCATAGAATGTTTATTCATTTTGTCATCTATGATTGTTTGTACCTTTTCGTACCTTCCAATTGTGGACAGATATTTTTCCAACCCCCCCTCCCCCAATTTTTTTTCACCAACAGTGTTACATGTTCAAATTATATAGATAAATCATTTCTCTCATATGGAACATATATGGATATTTTCCTATTATTATACATAATGATATAATTCATAAAATACAATTAACAAGTTTACAGACAGATAAAATCACCCATAGCATTTACATTATCCATCTACCTGGATATGTTCAAATCGTGATTAAGAGATAAACGACCAAAGGAAGCAACAAGATTATTTCATAAATTTCACAAAATAAAAATGTTTCCATTCCTATATATGAAATCCATTCATCTCAAGAATTAGCAATCTTCTTTGCATGAGTTGCACCTTCAGTGGGGACTTTATTAGTTAGGTTGCACCTTATATCTGCACTCTGATTGGTCGGATAATTTTTGAATCACTTTTCATTTGGGGGCTTTTCTTAGAAGCATTGTTAATTAGGTATCAGAAAGTATGAAGTTAAAAGCAATTGTAACAGATTGGAGTATCTGCAGTTTAATCCTTCATTTGCTCATTTTTTGGTGAATAATTATGAAGAAGATTTTTGGTAAAAGCCAAAAAAAGAACTAAATACTGGACACAAAAAAGTGTAGAATTAGGTTGAAGTGAATTGCCTGTTTAACCAAAGGGTTTTTGAACCATGAGTGGCGGTGCCTGTTGTAATAATAAAGGTGAGATAATATGACTGTGCACCAATTGTTGATTTACCTTTTACAGCGCCCTCAGTTCATGTTGGGTTAGATGCTCTAGATTTGAGACATTCTGTGCTGGATGGCCATGTACAACGAAGGCACGGTACTGCTATGTCCTCAAAGATCCTTGCTTTGTTTTTTCAACCATCATCAAAACAAAACCCAAACTTTGTTTGTTTGCACCTTCTAAAACGAAAAGGACAAAAGTCCACATTTTTTTATATTTTTCTATCGTCAGCATTTTACCATTAGCTGTTTCGTCATACTGTTACCCTACACTTTATAGTCTTTTTCACACTTCCAACCATGCACCAAATATAGTCCTAAGTTGTAGAAATTATAGCTGTTTGCCTATAAAGTAGGAGAAAATTTGTGAAATGATCATCACATTTATAATCCACCAAAATTTCATGTATCTTTAACTTTGCTTCAGTCACATTCCTGTTAATTCTACACATTGCACCTCAAAACTAGCTTCATTTTGTACTCCCGTTAGCTTCCTCTTCAAATACCCCACCCCCCCTTCTCCATCTGAACCATCTAAACCCTACATCCAGTAAGCAATCATTTCACCCCCTTCTAAACTCCTCAGAAGTCTTATTCAGCAAACCATTTAAGAAGTGTTTTTTTTTTCCTCCAACCATACACTACCCCACCCCCTTCCTCCCATCATTCCCTTGGGAGATTTATCTGTTGTTTTCTGCTCTAAATTATCCTTGTTTTAATCCTGAAATCGCCTCCACACAGGTATACGTCACTCTGTCTCCAGTCCGGGGGTATCCGACCCCCTCGCTCAGCGTAGGTTCAGTTCTACAGCAGGTGTGTTGCATATTCATGAACTAACCAGTAGACACATTACTACAGAGAACAATGTTGTCTCGCTTTGAATCAATTAAACCAGCATAATTAGCCCAAATCTTTGTTTGCCATCTGGTTTGTCTTCAGTTTTTTTTTGTTTTTTTTTCGTTTGGTTCTGTTTGTTTTGAATGCCTCGTGATTAATTATATATTTTCGTTTCTCCCTTTCTCTGAAAACTTTTGTTGGGAATGTTTTTCATTTAATCTGATTTCTGGATGCTTTTTGCTGAATTTTGAAATTTCTGTTTGACCTGAATTTTTATTGAAAATTCCTCTTTCGATATTCAAAAAGTCACGATTGGGCAGTTTTTCTCGCTTTCTTTAAAGCCAAATGTAAACCTGTAATTCACAAACTGTTCAAGGTTGGAAAAGCATGTGCCACAGTTCATCCAAAATCATCTGAATACAAAGTGCTGAGAGATTCACTTTTTGCTACAAATTTGATAAAAACCCTCACCTTCTTTTCACTCGACAACAAATGACATTTCATAGTGTAATACGAAACTAGCGCTCTCTCCTTGACGATCGTGCCCACCAGGAAATTCAAACCCAGGATTTAATCTCTGATGGGTGTTAGTTAGTACATGGAGCTATAAACTGTTTATAGCTCCATGGTTAGTAGTGTGGGTGAGGGTAATACTCATAAAGATGGGTTTTAGTTAGTAGTTTGGGTGAGGGTAATACTCATATAAATGGGTGTAAGTTAGTA
>KN884387.1:81915-94850 GCA_000934455.1 Apostichopus parvimensis
CACAATAGCAGTAGAAGGACTCGATACCGAGGCAGAGCAACTCCTGAGTTGTCTAGTGATCCCCGTACTTACACGTAACTGCATGGAACTCTGAGTAGCAGCTTAACTTACACAACATATGTATAGATAGATGGACAGACGGACGGATCGATCGATCGATCGATCTTGGCCAAACTGATGGACCAGCTTCCTGGCCAGAATGGTCAGCCATATTGTTGTAGTACAAAATTGGTAGAGCGTTTCCTGGTCTAGTAGAGTATTGCAGACTTGGTTGGCCAGACAATGTTTCTTTTTTTTGTCAATGAGGGGTTACAATTTTCACTGTATTAATAACAGGTTGGGTATTACAAACATGGATAGAGTTTGGCATAGAATGAGCAGTATGCGAGTATTACGCACAAAGGTGGGTACAGTTTATCCGGCATAGATGGGTATCAGATATGGTATTAAGTATTACAGATACATGGGTGGCATGTATACAGGCAAAGGTACCTGGGTGTAAGATGACTGGTACGTAATGGGTGAGATCTTACAGAGATACGTGGGTACTGGGTAGCATATTTAAAGACTCTGGCTGTCATAAGATTACACTCGTATATGGGATAAGGTATTACAATGATAAATGGGTAGAGTGCTTTAGACATGGACGGCATAAGATTATAGGCATATATAGGTGTTAAATGCATAGAATGATTGACAGAGAATTACAAACTAGATGGACAGAGTATTACAGACCTATATAGGTCAAGTATTACATAAATTAGAAACAAGCATAATTACATGGATGGCATAAGATTATAGGCATATAAAGGTAGGGTAATAAACATATAATGACGGGCAGATAATAACAAAGATAGGCAGAACATTACACATGTTTTAATATGGGTAGAGGGAGTATTACATAAATTGGTAATTGTTGTTACATAATACGAGCAGAGTTTTTGCTCTCTGTTTAGAGGATGTAACTGTTTTGACCATTTCCTACTTTATGTATCAGCCTCGTATACTACTGCTAAGTCAAGGCCACTATCAGGGGAAGTTCCAACTGCGAGACATTCCGTAGCTGTACTCTCAGGTTGGTTATTTAAAGACATCTCAAAGCCGTCAACACTACATATGATCTTGCCTCTGCTGGTATCGCGTTACCACGTTTCGGTAACTCTCTGAGGGAAAAGTGGTTTCTGACATTAGCCGGGGAAAAAAGTATATTTATATATATGGTTGCTATGGAAACGGTGGAGGAAAAATACATGCACTTTGCTTCTGAAGCTATAAAAGACAAACTTTGCTATTAAAACGCTTTTGGTAGAAACTGCAGTAGAGGTTTTCCCAAAACTGGCTATAGGACTACGCTCCACTTTATATTGTACATATCGTAGATGCCAAGGTGAAAAAGTATGTGGCTTATGAGAGACAATTGGGTAGTGAATGTGTCATAAGAAGGGGTGTGGTCGGTGGTAGGGGGGGATTGGGGGAGCGTGGTGGTAGGGAGTTGGGGATGAGCTGTTATTTGCAGGAGAAGCTTGTTTGCATGGCTGAGTTATCTCAAAGTTTCACTGATTCTGGGTTTGGGGAGTAAAAAAGGGAAAAGAAAGATGGGTTGTATTTGGTTAACAAACATTTTGGTGACAGAATGGAATAACCCTCAGTGGTAGTTTGAACAATACTAACATTTCATAGCTACACATTACCTTCTGAAGTAAATCTCCCTGTAGTAATTCCCTTAATCTCCCTTTTTTTTTTTTCTACGTTCATTTTTCTTCTCTCTCTCTCTCTCTTTTGCCTTACTCTCTATCTTCCACCTCAAAATTCCTCATAAATATTTGGATTTTAGACAGGTTTTAATACATATACTATTGTCACTATAGTTCCACCATAGATACATAATGGAAACACTATCAAATAAATCTAAAAGTAAAATTCTTATTCACCATGTTTTACAACATTTTGAACTTCTCATCCCCAATTTTTCTCTCCCAGAACAAAATAACAATTGCCTATAATTAAAATTCCTAAAATTCTTGTAATCTATTTGATTTCAAATCTTTTAACTTTTTTCTCTTAGACTTTACTTTGAATTTAATATTTTTGTTCATCTTTTGCTGACAGTTTTTGCCCAAAGAAATGCATCAAAAGTAAAAAATGACTTAATTTTCAGTTTGCTATATTTTAGACGTTTCTTTCATTTTTGTTCTGTAGTCATGCATTAGAATAAAATAAAATTTTAAAAAAGTGTGCTTTTGGTAAGAAATTTATTGATTCTTTCAGAGAAATATGAATTATAAAACAACATTTTTGGATGTTCTTTATTTAAATTCGTTAAAAACAAAGTGGTTGTTTCTATTAGGCTATGTAAGTAATTTTCATTTTCAAGTCAAAGAATCAGAGATTTACTAACCATGAAATCAGTTATGCAGTATGAACAGCCCCTCTCGTACCCACCCCCTTCCCCAACCTCCCTTTTTTCTGTCACCCTCCTTGGCTAATATCCAAACTGTTCCAACCTGTCATGTTTGCATGCATCTCCATAGGAAACATCATTCTGCTATTAGCTTTGTGTGTATAAGTAACAAATTCTTGAAGACTCCCAAAAAGTGTCCAAGTTAATTAATTTAGTGGGTTGATTCATAATTCAGAAAGGTTAACTACAAAAAAAAAGAAGGAGAACACACACCTTTTTGGACAGTTTGTTCGTATCGTATGCATCGCATTTAAGCCTCTTTTAAGTTTTCGAATAGTTTGTTTCTTCTCTTGCCTTGAAACGGTCTTTGTCAACCTCTCCCGCATCTCTGTGCAGGCCCTAACACCACCTCCGACGCCTTCTTGCGGCCCACTCCTACTGACAGGAGAGCCGCCCATCGCCTCTCTTGGCTCAGTATTGCAGGTGTGTGGCCTTTCTTGACCCAATAACATCATCAGAACTTGCTCACAACCACTGGGGGTTGGTTGGGGGGGAGTGTGGTTGGGGGTGGCATTGATGGGTACGATGGAAATAATTGGCCAAAGAAAAGTGGGCTTGACAGTAACTTCCAGAGATTAGTTGTCAGAGAAAAATGTGAAATGTTGGTCCGTGGTATATCCAAGTACTGAATGATTTTAGCTTTATTCTTGTTAGAGGATGGAGGGGGGGGGGAGGTTGGTAAAATGGGAAGGTCCTTGATACATCAGATGGTTTGTTGTTGTAGGTACAGCTCAAAGATTCTAGCAATTTCTAGAAACTGATTGGGTAAAGGAGGGTGGTATTGCAGTCATGATCCACACATAAAGAATGGCTTGGGGGGGGGGGGTTAGGAATACATACCAAGACGAAGGAAGTACTCATTGAATGTGTTAGGAAGTCTAAAGAAAGATTTTGTCAGAAAGTGGTTGTGAGCAGGATACTAACACACAGACTCTGGTTGCAGTCACAAATTTAACAAAGCCGATATGTTGTTTGATCGATTAACGAACCTTAAAACGCATTATATGCCGTTTCTGTTTAAAATCATCGGGGAAAAAAATAATAAATAATACATACCATTTTCTGCCAATTATCATTTAAAAATCATTCATAAAAGTTTAATCCCCAAAACAATTATTAATACATCTTTTCGAAGAATTATTTGGCAAACAAAATGTTGAAAGCCGCATGGGTTCTTTGTTGCTATTTTTTGTTAAGCCTGGCCAAAATACTCAGTGGGGCTATACATAAACTAACCATACTTTTGGGCATTAATATCTTTTTGGAGTTTTGTGTTATGTCTTCGTTGTGACGAACAAAACATGCATTTTATACCTTGACGTTAAACTTCCTTGTAACTTATTCTTCAGTTAATATTCCTGTAAGGCTATAGAGGGGGGGGGGGGGAACGGGGAAAAAACAACATATTATTGCGTCTTTCTCCCTGTAATAACCTTTCCATTTTGATAAAGGTTTCTACCACTTTTCCAACAATTACCGAGTTCCCTATGTACCTATAGTCATGAATCAGTTATTTGCTGTGATGTAAAGATGAGTAGTTTCCAACACTACCTTTTATAATTATTGTTCTCTCGTAGTCAAACCCTTTGTGGAATCTGGAGCAAAAACTGTAGTAAATAATATATTTCCCCCACCCCTCCCCTCCCCCCCCAAAAAGATTGTATTGTCTTCTGCTTAAATTTATACGGTTAATAATGCTGCATTTTCTTTCTGTGGTGTTACTTTTTCTACTCTCTCATCATTTGAGTTAATTAAGACAAAAAGAAAATACCCGTATGTTTATCCTGCCGACGCTTCTTCCAAAACTTCTCGCCTGCAGGTTCCCTTTCTTCATTTTGCTTCTTCGAGAACTTTTTTATTACAGTGGATTGTTTCTGTATCTGTTTTTTTCCTCCCCGAATGAGAGAAATTCTAGACAAAGGCGATTCTTTCTCTCAGTGTTTTTCACTCTTTTCTGTTGAACACTTATTCCGCTCCGAGTTCATATTAGTTCCATCTCTGCAGGACGTTTCTTTCGTTCATGTCACCTAATATATTTTCTCTATCGACTGTCTTCTTCATGATAAGCTATATTTTTGCATGATCAAGTCCATTTTTTGCATGAGAAGGCTTTTTTATACATGATCAATCTAATTCTGTGCATGATAAAGATACCTTTCACAATTTAAATCTGCGTTGTATATATAACAGAGTAATTTTGTGCATGTAAAAGCTAACATTATTCATATTGCTGTTATGTTAATTATTTTGCTCAAGCAAATTTTTTTAAACTTATATGTTATAACACAGCCTTCACTGGAGTGAACTTCCTCCCTCCGTTTACCTCCAAACAATGCTCCTTTGATATAGAGTCATTGCAACCAAACCGAGAGGAGTGGGAGGGTGAGGGGGGTGTGTCATGTTCCACTGGTTGGAGGCAGCGAAGGGGGTTATTTGTTTTATAGATAGCATTGATTATCTCCTACATATGAACAGAAATAACATAACATACAGTACAGTACTGTACTGTAGAAATAACATAACATACAGTACCGTACTGTAGAAATAAAATAAACATATGAAGGGCACTACAAAACAGTATTGTCTGTTAATAGAACCTTCCTATTCCTTTCTCTAGTGGTAGCTACTGTCTGCTACACGTTATAGGACATTCCGTTTCCCCACCCCAATCCCTCTCCCCACCTCTCCCTGTCGGTGGGATCAGGTCTCATGAGTGGATATCCCATTCTTTTAAGCTCTCTCCCAAATCACTCCAGTGAATGGCCCTGCACGCTAGTGTTTCGCTTGTATCGAGTGCAGCATTCAATGTTTGTGTTTGCTTTGTAGATTCCTTTGGATTCTCCTCACCGACTCATTCCCCAGTTTCTCCGACCTCTCGTCCTTTTTCATTTGCCAAAAGTCTCTCCTCACCAAGCCATAAAGGTGTGTTTGCTAACATTTCTGTCTCTTTTTTTTTGTTTTTTGTTCGTTTCTTTTATTGCTGCTATGATTTCAATTTTTTTACTTTGGCCAGGACCGGTTCCTCCTCTCATTTGCAGAAGAACACGGTTTCTTTTAATAGCATGATTATCAAAAAACAAATAATTAAAACTAACCTCAATTCTGGCATGACTCCCTTTAACATCAATCACAGAGTTTAGGATGATTATAAGCAATAATTTTGACAGTCATGCTGGTTTTTAATATAAAATCAGAAGCAAAAAGCATAGCGAGGAAGATCTCGGAATCAAGCTATCAAAATGCTTCATGTTCTTTCACATTCCAAATTTTTTTTCTTCTTAAACTAATTCTGAACAATTTTATCTCTTTAAGCTCAAACTAGCCTCTCGCTCGCTTTGGATAAATCTGCATTTCGCTTTGACATTTGACTTCACTCAATAGATACATTGCAAAGCTTGTACTTTTTCATCTTCAAAATCTTCATTTTCAGCGTTGTTTTTGCAACATTTAACATTTAAGCATTGAAGTGAAATTCCAGTTTCAACAACATTTCATTGTTTTATGAATTACTAATATAAATTGATTGAAAGCAAATTTGGGGCAATTTTAAATAAAAATGTTCACATTCTACCTTATTAAAAACATTGGTATAGCTTGACCAGACACTTTTGCTTATAGATACAAAAGTTAGCAGATCATGCCATTTATATGTCTTTTAGCCAATCATTTCTTCTCAAATAACTTTTTGTTACAAAATCATTACAATTTATATCGTTTTATAATGACAAAAAAAATTTAACAATATAACTGAGCAACTGGTAAGTACATTAGACCTTCAAAGTCATATCGTAAAGTTCTGAAAACACTATATTAAAGAAATTCAATGAATGAGAGTGGAAATCATGATATTTCTCATATTTCCAAAAAAAAAAAAATGGCAGTCTCGTACAGTGTACAATGAGAAAAAGAAAACATCGGTCATCTCATCACGCAGAGATGTAGGTGAAACGCTGTCAATTCCGAGAGACATTGAAAGAATTTTGCGTTGTCCGTGCTTATAGAGATATTTTTACTCACTGTGATATGTCAGAGGTCAGATCATAGAAATGGAGTCTGTATTCCATATTAAAGTGTCTATTCTGATCCCTGTAACATTGTTCTAGTCAAGATGTGATGTGTCTAAATGTGTGGTCATTACATGTCTATGCCTCCTCTGTAAAACCTCGATATTGTCTGGTGCAGGAACAACTGCCTTACCGAATCTTCGTCCGTTGGTGGCCACGAACCGCTCCGGTTCCAACGGGTCCATGAACAGTAGCAGCAGCAGCGAGAAGAACATACCGAACGGGTCCATAACCAATTCTCCATCGCTGGAAATGGAGCGGACCGACTCTTCAAAGTCTGCCCGGGGCAAGACCGTCATGTACGACAGACTCTTGGATCACGAGATCAAAGATCTCTTGGTCTGTCTACTTTATATCGTGAAGAATGTCAGTGAAGGTATGTCCATCATCTTGTCTCTCCACTTTTTCTAATTCCTCTTTATGCTCTAACCCTTCTCTCTCCACCTATTCCTTTCCCCTCTAATCCATGTCCCTCTCTATTCCCTTTCCCCTTTTATCCCTTTCCTCTCTTATTCCCCTCCCCTCTTATCCCCCCTTCCCTGTCTTATCTACTTCCCCTTTCTAATCCCCTCCCTCTAAAACCCCCCGTCATCTTTAATCCCCTTCCTCATCTCGTTCTTGCCTCTCCATTTTATCTAATCCTCTTTATTCTCTAACCCTTCTCTTTCTCTATTCCTTTCCCCTCTAATCCATGTCCCTCTCTATTCCCTTCCCCCTTTTATCTCTTTTATTCACCTCTCCTCTTATCCCCCTTCCCTGTCTTATCTACTTCCCCTTTCTAACCCCCTATCTAATCCCCTCCCTCTAAACCCCCCTCATCTTTAATCCCCTTCCTCATCTCGTTCTGTCACGACATTAGTTGCTCAGTTCGGAAATGTTCTTTCCGGGAAAAAGTTTACCCCGTCAAAATGCTTAGTATTTCGTCTTTTCATCCAAAAATATATCCAAAAGGGACAAATTTGATGAAACATTCACTGCTAATTTTCTGAAAATTTTGCATTTCATAAATTGGTAACTGGAATTCTGGAGAATCTATGCTTGTCAGGATGGAAGAAACATGAAATCATTTATGATTAAGTTGTTATTATTTCCACTTTTAAGTCATTTCTGTTTATGCACTGTATGCCCCCTCTCATTCCTACCATACATCACAATTTTATATTTAAAAAACAATGTAAATGGTTTGTTAGCCAAAGATGATATTACGAACTGCAAATATAATAAAATGCTGGCAGTGGATGAGCTACCTGGAAGCAAGAGGTCCTCCCTTCTCCCCAACCCCACCCCATCCCACCTCACCCCACCCCTTACGTTGTAATATAATGTTATACTGCATACTGTTTAATGTTGCATAATGTTTTTTCTTCCTGTACAGAGGTGATGCTAGCCTGGTGGACACAGGCCACTGAGGAGGACCAAATTAAATTCTTTGATCTCATGGAGTAAGTTTTTGTTTGTTTCTTTTCTAAATAAACAATACGGACGATATGGCTGCAAAATTTGTAACAAATTTCCTTTCTAGGGGCAAAGAAACATTTGACCAAACTTGGAGAGTTTTTATCCAGTCACTTCTAAAAACAAATCCTAATCCAAGTGATTTGTCAATCTTTGACGTAAAATATTTCCTATGAATCATTTCTCTGGTGGAGTTGTTCAGTCCAAATCTTGCTCACTGCGGGGTGAAGAATGGTCACTTCCAACTTTATTTCAAACAACCCAAGAAAGTGGCAGGTACATGACTTGAAAAGCCCCTAAAGTAGAAATATTCATGGCCAACTTCAAAGTTTCACTTTTATTTCAGCTGTAAATTTTTCACTCAAATGCTTTCGTATATTGTAGTCCATTATTGCCATTGACCCACCACAAAGCAAAATTATTTGAAGAATTTTTTTTCAAGAAAATTGCAAAGTGTGCTCTGTTAGACAATATCACCTTGTAAATATCCAAGGGCGTAGGAACCGGTGGGGGCTGGGGGGGCGCCAGCCCCCCCAGTGAAAAATATGGTGGGGCGGAAGTATCATTCCGCCCCCCGCTCCGCAAGTCAGAAAACCCCTTTTTCATTTCAAAATTGCATCTAAGGCCAGGTGAAAATGCAAAATTATTTACAAAATGGAGTGGGTGTTGAAGTGTGCTATATTGCACCAAATTGCATCTGAGGCCACCTGGAAATGCCAAAAAGACCCCTCACCCATGCCGGCCATCAGTCTTCAGCCCCCCCACTCAAAAGTACTTTCCTACGCCACTGTAAATATCGCCTTGTAATACCATCTTTTCAGCCCCATAATTATAATCTTTAGTCTAATCTAAAGCAGTTAAGGAACTTTTTTTTGTCAATTTGATATTAAATTTAATTTTTGTTACCATTCTCAGTTTGAGCTTACAACACTTCAAGTATCCAGGGAAGAAGGCCATCCTTGAATCAAAGTAAGTAACCATGGTTACTCTCATAACCTGCCTTCCTTAGTACAATTGTTGCTTTATCAAGTTACAATACCCTAGTGTGTACAATCATAAACATTGTCTTAGATTTGACAACAATACCTAAGTCGTGTTTTGGTCAGAAGCTGTCATCCTCAAATCCACTAATATTTGGAAAAAAAAGTTCCAAGTGCTTAAGAGTTTATTCCCCGATTCAATATAGTGATTATGCCTGTAGGAAAGACTGACTACCAAACTAAAAGACAACCATAAATAGAATGAATAGTGTTGCTGTTATACATGCAATCAAAACACTGGCTGTGATCTTTGTGTCAACCACTTGAAATAATGGAACTGTCAACAAGGCCGTTGGAAGTACTCAGACATTTATGCAGACATTTATGCAGACAGGTGCTTCCTCGAGTTTGATAGGTCAAAATTTGGATGATAATATCAGTTGCAGTTGAGGGAGACCTGGTTTTGTTCAAGTCATGTGAATTCATGGAGTTACATCTAGCCTAACATGCAAATAGCACTGTATCTGTAAATGTAGTATTCGATGATTGCAGCAGCCTCAAATATCTTTTTTGAGTCTCAGAGGAAGTTCTGTTGCATGTGTACCTGCTAGAATTCCACTTAAATTCACATGTTTGTAGATCAGTATTAATTTAACCGCAGATTCTGAGCATTCTTCTTAGAGAGGAATGGTGTCTTTTCTTTTTCATTTCCTTTGGTTTTCATTTCCACCCCTTATCCTAACACATTAAATGTGTGGGAAATGAACCTACTGTATGAGAAATGCATCTATAAGTTAAGAAGATTGGAAATTGTTTTCTCAATTTCAAAGGTGGCCAAAATAGATTCCCATTACAGATGTGAAGTTCTCAACAAATGTTCCTGGTATCAGTATCGATTTTTGAGAAGTATCTTTATCCCAATTATGATGTAATTCCAAATAATGAGTTTCTTTCTTTCAAAGGTTCCAAGAAAAGAGCAAAATGACTGCTGAGGAGAGAAGTAAAACGGCGCCAACAAGAGGTGCAAAACATTACAGCAAATCACTGTTGGATTTCCCAGGTAAATAAACTCTACAACGATGAAGGCATTTATAAACATTAAGCTCAATACTGATCTGAACTTAGGAAAGTAGTGTTACAACTAAACAATGGCTGCTAGCGGAATGTCTCTGTAATCCTTCTGGTAGCAAGATAAAGCATAAAAGCAACCAGCTGCTTCGAATACAGTATCCTTGAGAAGTTAGCTACAGATATTCATCTCCGTGACGATAGCCAAGACATATGGCGGTATCCTTAATATCGATGAGGTTAAGATAACCCCTTCAATTGTTACTAAATTGTTAACTGTTTTTTCAATTTTTATCTTCTTCCCTCAGTGCAAGACACAGATGCCAACTACAGAGTACTGCAAGAAGGAAACCTCGCCACTGAAGTAGGGTTCACTGTCTTAGATGTTGTTGGTGTTTATTGCAGCCATTTCAAGGTAAATGGGGAATATTGTTAGTTGCCATACAGGTGTATCTTACTGAGCGTTAATCGTTTCTCTTTCACAAGATATTGTCTTTATCTTAATTTATTCAGATCCATCTAGAATCGTCTTATGGAGGAAATCCCTCTTTTGGCTGGATGGTAGAGATTACTGATTTATAGCAGTTGTATAAATATCCTAGTCTCCATCCCCAATTTACAGTGTCCAATACCCAGCCTTTTCCACACACAGTCCCTTAATATTCTATCCCAACCTCAATCCCCCTCCCCACAGACACATTCCCATAATATTCTATCCTAACCTCAACCCCCTCCCACCTCCCCAATTACACACAGTCCCATAATATTTTACCCCAACTTCAACACCCCTCCCCGTCAACACACACACACACACATTCTCATAATACTCTATCCCAACCTCAATTCCCCTTAACAAACACACACACATTCTCATATTTGTCACACAAAATGAATCGGTGAGTTAATATCTCCAGTGCTTCTCAATACATAACCTCCATGTACCCCCCCCCCCCCCAGATAAAATGGTTTACCGCTTGTAAATTAGTGCTTATATACGTTTTGTGTCTAAGACACGATGCACTACTTGGTTGAATTATCTGATAAAATTAACCAAAACCACTGATGAGTGACAATCTAACTACACTCTTTAATAGTTTGATATATACAGTGTAATACTCTATGCCAACCTCAACCTCCCCCCTCCACACACACACGCACAGTCCCATCATATCCTATTTAACCTCAACCCCACCCCCCCCCAATCATCCACACATCATTATTGTATTGTTTTTTAACCTTGTTGTCATCATTTTCCTCATCATCTTCTTTGTATTTTCTCCTCCAGGGAGGAATGGATACCAACCAGGGTGACAATCCTTTGATGAAGAAGGTCACAGATATACATCTGTGTTTTCTACAGAGCGGCCAATCAGAACTCTTGTTGAAACATGCCTTTGCCTCTATTAGAGTACTACTTAATAAGTTTCCCGTGCCCATTTTCAAAGGTGCTACCACGATATGTGCCGATCTATGTCTAGCGGTGAGTGGTATTATGATAGGGCAGCCACATCTCTTTATTTTGATTTAGTTTGGTTCCGTTCGGTTCGGTTCAGTATTATGTCGTACCGTGACGACATATCAAAGTCCCCATTTCAAACTCTTAGATGTGCATTTAATAGCTCTATACCAGGGGTGGGCAAACTACGACCCGCGGGCCACATACGACCCGCTAGTGATTTTTTGCGGCCTGTGAGATGTCTCAAGAAAAAGAAAAAAAATCAATCTATTTTACATTATCACAAAAACGAGCTAGCTGCTTAGAATTTATCGGCACTAATGATGCTGTCAGGTAGGCCTATTATCCCCATACATTATCAAATGTACTGTATTGACATTATGTTTTTGTGAATACAGATTAAGTACACACACCAATTGCTTGAAAGTCCTCGGAATCAAAGGCTTGAAATCAACAGCAGGTCTTTGGTTAGGTGCGGCCCAGTCAATTTTTCACTCCTTATATCTGGCCCATTCATTCAAAAAGGTTGCCCACCCCTGCTCTATATCTCCATACCTCCAAACCTCTGTACCACCGTGCTAGTGTGTTTTGATGATACGATATTACCTGGAACTAAGATTTGATGTGATGATTCAAATGCGCTACTATCAATAAGAACTTTTTCCACCCTTTTTTAAAGCAAGTTGGGTACACATAGGCCATAACTGATTCAGCATCGAGCTTAAGATTATGGTCGGGTGTTTTTACAGTTTTACTTTATATAGTATTTTATTACTGCTTTTCCTAAATTTTGTTGTACGTGGTTAGGGGAGCAGGAGGGGGGGTTGCTTTTCAATAGTTTACATTTCAGTTTAAAGTAGAACTGCATTTCTGGGGCTATTTATGGGGGGGGAGGTGGAAGAGAAGGTAGGTTTTGGTTTATTTTGGATTCTGGGGGGTTGGGGGAGGGGTGGAAGGGAGTTCAATTATAATAAAGTACTTATCACTTTGACAGCCACCAAGTACTATTTTCATCCTCATATGTTTGTCTTTCTTACCATAGATCCTCAAGAACATGAACTCCCATATCCAAGAAATAAGGCAAGAAGCCTGCGCAGTTCTCTACCTCTTGATGAGAGGCAACTATGAATTTAATTCAAAGAAAGAATTTAATAGAGTTCACTTACAGGTTTGGAAATTTTTTTTTTTTTTCAATGCAACCTCAGACTCAGGCTAAAAGGTCAAGGACACTTTAAAAAAGACATACCAGCTTATGGGTATGTCTGCAACCCACTTAATCTGGTGCCTGCGGGGAGAGGGGGTTAGGGGGATGAAGAGTAGGGCGCCTTGGGGCACCGGAAGGGGTATTAATCAGGCACTGCCGTCTAGGTAAACGTATAACATTTCTTCATGGCTGTCTAGGTGATTGTTAACTTCCACTTTTTCTCACACTCCCACTGAAGAAATGTATC